>MJUT01024170.1:29503-39687 GCA_002080005.1 Gigantidas platifrons
CGAATGAAAGGATAATTTTTTCTTCAGACATCTGTTGGTATATATATAGTATTTTATTTTTAGTAAAATGGCATTGTATACATCATCTTTATATACTTTATCAACATCACCAAAAATTAGAGTCTTCTTTAAAAATGTTTGGTTTATGTCTTTGTCACCAAACCAAGAATTTACTTGCCCTAGAAGATTTTGTACATTTTCACATCCCCAAAAAATGTGTTCAATGGTTTCATTTTCCTTCTGGCAAAAATTACAATTGGCATCATCAATAATTTTAATTTTTTTCAGGAAATAATTAGTAGCCAGAATATTGTGGTTTATTCTAAATTGAAACCAATGTAGTTTTGTACATGCTGTAACTTTAAATGGGAGTATATAAATTTTTTTCCACTCATTTGAATTAATATCGAAAACTGTATTCCATTTTCTTTGAGCTGTAGGAACACTACTGTTTTTATTTAGAATTGTGTACATATCTCTTGAACCTTTAGAACTTCGAAAAATATTTTGTAGAGATGATGGGACAAAAGGAGTCTGTAAATTAGATGATTTGTCTCCATATGGATACAATTTTAGCATTTGTCGTAAAGGACTAATAACCCCATTATATTGCAAAAAATTTACACAAAATCCAAATTTGTTTGAAAACTGATCTAAAGTTAGAAAAGAACCATCATCATTGACAAAATCGTTAACAAACTTGACACGCGACCAGTTTTAGTCGTGGAGGAAGCCGGAGTGTCCGGAGAGAACCACCGACCATGGGTAAGTAACTGGTAAGCTTTATCACTTGCGGCTGCGAGTCGAGTGCACCCTTTTTTGTAATTTACAAAGCCGGGTGCGAACCCACGGCGTTTTGGTGATAGGCTTGTATGAGTTGTTAGATCCAGCGACCTAATTCATTGAGCCACCCGAGCCCCTAAAGTATTTGTCTTGTCTTGCCTATAATATTAATAAGAATGTGTTCAGTCTTTTAAAGATATGGTGCTGATAGTTAAGTGGTAATTACATGCAAAATTAGCCATTATATTATAGAATAGCAATACATGAAATCTTAATGCCATTGATATCTCTCCATGGAGCAATAATTTGGCAATAACTCTGTTTTTGGATTAGTCTGACATATTATAGGAAGCAAATGGTTTATACCTGAATTATCTATCATGTAAAAATGTTAGCTTACCCAGTTTTAAAACTTTCACGTTGCTATGGTTACTAGCTACTTCATTTAAATCCTGTAAATAAAAGTAATAAAAATAAATTGCCACTGGAATAATAAAAAAAAACAACAAGTCCATGTAATTTGGGTAATGGTTTTTGCAGTACCTACAAAAGAGAAACCGGCGAAACCAAACAAAACACGGTGAAACAAATAGAAATGAAACTAAACACAGGAAAACGAAACAACAGATACGAAGTGAAACATAAATTTACATGAAGCGAAATAAAATAATGAAAATCACATGTCTTTAATACTTTTTACTGTATTGTAGCTTTCCTGAAATATTGATCTTTATTTTGAAAGGAAAGAGTACAATTTTTTGGGTCCAATAGTTGATAAGTCAGTAGGTGCATATCATTAGGCTACAGGGAAAGCTCCATAATAAAATATCAGTACATTGATCAAGTAATCTACATGCATGTACTCGAATGGATATTATTTATTATTATTGTCTCTAAATAACACGAAATCTAAGTTAAGATACATATAAAAATAAAATTCTTGATGGTTGGTCTATGGTGTTTAAACCTCTACAAAATTCTTGAGTAAAGACGTTTTTACTTTACAGGTATACATAAAATCAAACTTTTTTTTCTCATTATGTTAATTCTGAGCCTAGTAGAGGGCATGTTTAAATACATACTCATGGTAAACATAAGGAACATATTGACAGAAAAGAGAGATCCAATAAGTATTTGAAAAGTGTAACACATGTTGGATCTACCGAGGGAGGGCTCCCGGGTTATTATAATGTATACAGATTTGACATTTTCTCACTTCAACATGTGCCCTAAAACAGATTAAGAAGTTTAGTACATGATCGAGGATACGCGAGTCAAGTTGGGAAAACATGTAAACATTAGAGAGCGATTTTACGCTCCAAAAACAACTTTTTAAAATTCCGTAATGAAAATACACTTCATTTAAACAGCCCTAAAATAAATATGGGGGAATATCCCATTTCCCTAAAATGTATTTTTATAAACTTGAACATACACAAACAGATCATGTAAGAAGAGTTTGAAGATATCAAAGGGATAATCAGGAACCGTATATCGAAGAAGAACAAAAGAAAAAGGACGAACAACCATCTACAAAACATACATATAAAACTAAAGATCGAGTCGAGTAACATGAATCCCACTAAAAACCGGGGGTGAACTCAGGTGCTCCGGAAGGGTGAGCAGTTCCTGCTCCACTAGTGGCACCCGTCGTGTTAATCTAGCTATAACAAAGGGCTATACGACTTCGTTTAACAAGCAGTGAAAAATGGAATTCTCGCCGGTGACTGGATCTTTCTTCGAAACGCAATGAAACTCAAAATGTAACTCGGCACCTTTTAGACTCGGTACATGTATATCTCTCATATTGAATAATAAAATATTTGTTGCTAATAAATTGTTTTATATCATCCTATATTATATATTGTCGACGTGTACGCGTAAAATGTGCCGACCGAGCGAAACAATTTAATTGGGAATATGCTTTCTATCCTTACTTAGCGAATTGAACATTTATGAACAATAAATTGCATTATCATGAATGAGATGGTATATTAAAACCCATTTCAGGTAAGATAAGTTAAGATAAGATTTTTATTTTCGAATTATCGGCCCATATGAGCATAACAATCAATATCAAATTAAGTTAATAATACAATAAACAATAATCAATAATATTAAAGAAAATATAAGGCAGTACACAGTATTGAAAATTATTCTGATTCAGTAATACTGTTACTGGGCTATAATAAGTTATAATAGGCTACACATGTCCACATTTTACACGTTGCCTTTCAGATATATAAGCAATATTTCTGACCTTTGCTTCCTCAGGATTTCTACATGTTGCCAGTAGTGTTTGAGGCGGTGTAGGGAGTTTTAGAAATTGCTTGACAAGTTCCAGTCCCAATCCTCTATTAGCACCTGTTATAAGAACATTCCTCGGTGATAACATGTTTGTGCCCCGGTGACAAATTACAAATTAGTATAATAAATGACTGATTTACGGGTAAGCAATGATTGTTTTTCGGAAACTTTGCACAGGTGTTGAAATGTGCGGGTTTTTTTATAAATTATTTTAACAACAGTAAACAAATATAATATAGCTTCACGAATCAAATTAGGTAAAATTGGTTATCATTACGGAAACATTTTGCTAAAATCTTTTTAGCTAAATATTTCCTTTGGACCCCCCACCCCCGAACTAATCAACACAGTTTTCGTTACGTAGTGGGGTTCTTGTTACCTTTAATTTTATGTGTATGTTTCGTGGATCGTTATTTGTTCTTTTGTACTTTTTCTTTTGGTCAACCGCATCAGTGGCGTAATGGTTAGCGTGCTCGCCTCGAGTGCGGTAGATCGTGGGTTCGAGCCCCGGTTGGGTCAAACCAAAGACTTTAAAATTGGTATTTGTTGCTTCTCCACTAAGCACGCAGCATTAAGGAGTAATAGCAAAGACTGATTGGCTCGGAATCAGAATAATGTGTCCGAATGGAGCAATATGACTACCCGCGGACTGTTGTTTCATTGAGCTAGCACTATGAAAATCCAACTCAGCGTGTTGGTCTAGAATAAAGCGGACCTCATCATCATCTCATTGATAATTAACATGTTCTCGCCATGATATAGCTGAAAAATTGCTGAATTGGCGTTAAGCAACAATCACTCACTCACTCGTTTGGCCACTAAGTTGTGTTGTCTGTTCTTCTTCGATATACGGATTCTGATTACCCTTTGGTATATTCAAACTCTTCTTGAATGGAAAAGGGTGTATATTCTTATATTTGCGAGTACCTGTTTTCATCTCTGGTTTTTTGGTTGGGTCCGTGTTGCTCATCTTTTTAGGTTTCTGTACTGGGTTGTGCTTTTGTGGTTTGTTTTCGTCGTCCTGTATCTTGTGTGCCCAATGTTGCCAATGTTTTTGGATTGTCCATTCTTGGTTGCCGCTTCGGTTTCCTCAAACGTTTATTAAATACTCTTCTATTCTGAAACTGTTTGGCGATTTACGACACACTAAATATAGTGGAATTGTCCAAAGCTGGCCTACTTTCACAATTGTGTCCGCTGTTACTACCAGCCAACCAAGATGACCACAGTTGTTAAAAAAATACTTAAAATCCACTACCATCAAACTACCTAGGCAATAAAAACCAGTGTTTTCTATGATATTTCTAAGGTTGTCTCCTTTCAGAATTGTTTTCGATGATCACACCCATGTACAGTGGCGCATAACAAATAACTCCGTTTTTCCGTCACAGACCATCAGTCCGTTATACTTTTATTGTTTATGACAAAATAATTAGCAATTGTTGTTTGATTTTGATAATATTTTACAGAAAGCTTTCTGTTAGAAAGACCGAGACTACGTTCAAAAATGGAATATATTGGAACAATATTTTGGGTTAAAAGTTCTGTTGATTTTTTTGATAGGATTTTGAAATAGTACATTGTTTGCTACAGAACATGTTTAATCATTTGGCAGAACGTTGTATGTTTCTAAGACAATGAATAAGTTTTGACAAAAACTAAGGATTTTATTTTGTGATTGTCACCTACTCAACCAATATCAACAAAAAGAACAAGTACATCTCACCTCTTATTGTTGAACATAGAAAAGATCCAAGATGAATATCCAGGGTTGAATTGGACAAGCAACATTTAAATGCGGATGGTGATAAAGTGGTTAAGGGAATCATGATTTTGATATTTTTGTTTTGTTTAGGCAATGACTTGGGTAAATATGATATGTTTTCAAACAACGTTTAGCTTAAAGTGCTGCAAATAAGAATATTTTGCATGACTTTTAGCTGGTAAATGTTGCAATCGCAATTTTGGTAAATTGTCTAAAAGACTCCAGTAGTTATTATTATTATTTTTTTTATTAAAGGTATATTGTAACCATATGTATCTGGTAGCAGAAGAACGACAGCTGTTACGTGGACCAAATGACATTTTGTTTATTAATATTTGAATTCCAACTGATAAATACTCTGGAAGACTCTTATATCTATTGTTTTTTTTAAGTATCTAGCAATGGTACGGTACATTTATAAAGTGAGAAGAAGAAGAATAGCAAGGACATGGAACAAATAGATTTCAAATATCTCGGAATTTTCATGCTTGATAACAAAAAATTCATGTCAGTAGAAACTTAAAAAAAATTCACACATCAGGTAGAAATTTTTGTTTTTAAATTGATACATACATGATGAGGCAAGAATTAATTTATAATTTTGTGCCGGTTTAGACTTTTTTTTTTTTACATAGAGGGAAATAAAATATTTTTTTAGACTAACTTGGACATATTATTTCTTGAAAAAAAATCCCAGGCCCCCTCACGGTTATAAAATGGTTGGTGCCTAAGGATATTTTTAATTCCGTTGACATCTACTCATTTCAGAACTCTCGAACCTCTCAATTTTTCCATAACTGGAAATATCGAGTCTTCAGTCCTTGTGATAAAAAATACCATTAAAACCCGTTCCCGAGGATAAAACTTTCCTCTCGTAAAATAAGGTTTAATCACGGTGCATATCGACTAACCTAATTAATTTTACTCCACACAGACCTTCGATCAGGTGTCTTCGCAGAGGTCCGCTATACTTTTTTCTTTGTTCAGTCCACTATTTACAGCGTGCCTCCGGAGATTACACATTCCCGCACCTCAGACTGGATTTGAATGAGTGGATTTTGACAGATAAGAAAATCGAGGTCGCAGGTGATAAATAATAACAAATGTTTGTCGGTGTTCAACAATGATTCATTAAAAAAAAAAGCATTAGGCAATGCGACGATCAGATATTTTGAAAATCAACAAACTGCATGAGTGTTTCCTTGCAAACTGTTGAGAGTGAATGTGATGGAATGACAATCGAATGGTCAACATTTTATCGTTCATCACCAAATGTTTTGATTGTAATCAAAATGTGAAGCCGGTCTATTACTGTACTCGGATTTCTCCTGATTCATCTCAGCATGTGTTAGGCCAAACGACTTATTCTCATTGTCCGTTTGAAATGGAATTTTAATGATCTGGAATCGGAAGGATGAGCAAGATGGCGGCTTCCACTAATTTGTGGTGTCTGGGAATATTTTTAATTCTTGTAGGATTGAATTTGGTTTTGTGTATTCGTGTAAGCAAGTTACATCTTTCTCATTTAACTCCCCCTAATTCTGTCATCCTAAAAGTATCATCATTAGGTAGCTCTCCAACATTAGTGAATCAACAAGAATTATTTCATTTAACAAACACAGGTGAATTAAAACTGAAATGTGATATTTCTGAATTTTTAGGAAAAACGTTTATATTGAACATTGAAAATAGTGCCAACGATTTAGATCAACATCATGTTCATGTTACGGTGGACAATTCTTCTAAATTATTTTCTTTTTCACAACATCAATATTTTGCTATCATTAAAGAAAATTCTCCCCGTCATACAAAATTAGACATTCTAGGAAATCTCTTTGTAAATTGTGATAAAGATGTATCATTGAAATTTGTCTCAGGAAATGATGGAAAATTTTATTCAAAACATTATTTATATGGTGCTAACCAAAGTGTAGAAATGTTCACAAATGGACCATTGGACCGTGAATTTAAAGACACTTATATTTTAGTGCTGCAAGCTAAATCACTTAGTGGTAAAATTGCACAAACAATCATTCATGTTCATATTCAAGATGAAAATGATGAGATTCCTAAATTTAATCAGACAAAATATACTTCAAGCATAGTAGTCAATTTGCCGATCGGAAGTAAAGTGTTACAAGTCAGTGCGACAGACAAAGACATTGGTACAATCTCATACCATTTAGAGGGTGCAAAGTATTTCGGCATAGGTTCTGAGTCGGGAATAATTTATTTGACAGGCAATTTATTATCAAAAGGAAATTATATCTTTAAAGTTATTGCAACTGATCAAGGTGGATTACATTCTGCATCGAAAATTCAAATTTCTGTCATTTCAACCGAATTAAAGTTTGTGTCATATCATCAGGATCATCATCTATCAAAACGAGCTGTTAATCGCGTTGAAAAAAGCTTTGAAACGTTTGAAAATGGGAGCAATAGTAAACCAGTTTTCTCAATTTCTTCTCAATCTATTTCTCCCACCGGAATTGAGCAATATCGTCTTATCCAGTCATCAGTTGATCTCTTCCAAGTGGACACACGAGGGAACATCTTTGTAAAACAAGGCCACAAACTTGACTATGAAGACCAAGAACATCGATCTATTACCATGAGTTTTAATATCACAAATACTAACAGTCCAACAGGTGAGAATTAGTACCAAAGATTGTTATGTATTGGTCCTTTGTTGTGTTCACTCACTTTTACATGTACATTTGTACATGTCATGTACGTCATGTATGTACAGATGCATGCACATTTGTGCAGTATAATATTGCACGGAGAGTAGATGTCATAGTATTTAAGAGAAATTAGTACACAGCTCCATGGATTGATGCAATAAAGTCACAGGCATTTAAAAGTCTGTGTTACACAGTATTTTTAAGAATGGTTTTATAAAAAAAACATGTACATGTACATGTATGTACCCTTATTCCTAGTTGCAGAACTGTATAGCTGTTAAAACAGTCTTTTTTATTTACCATGTAAAGAAGAGAAGACTGTTAAGAGTACCGTTCTGCACTAACAGCTATAAATGTACATGTAGTATATGCACCTTGCCGACCCTTTACATACATTTTGTATATAGAAAGTTTGACTTCATAGGACTTGTGAAGTTGTGTTACAAATGTATCTGTATCTGCCAGTAAGGAGCTTATATACATGTATATAACCCAAATAGTTTTAGAATGGAGCTTTTTGTACATTAATAAATCATTTTATTTCTTATGAAGCAAGAATCTTGCAATCTGATTGGTTAGTTACCCGGATGTAAATATCACCCCACCCCAGCTAAACCATTTACACCCCAGCTAAACCATTTACACCCCATCTAAACCATTTACACCCCAGCTAAACCATTTGATCCTAAAACATGTAAAATGTTGTTGGATACACATAAAAAAAATTCAGTTGTACACCCCGGTATACCAAGAAGTAAAGGAAAGCTTCATAAGAAATAAATTCGTTTTCTTGGTGTAATCAGGGGTGTACAGAATTTTACTCCGGTGTTGAAAATTCATACACCCTTGCACCTCAGGGTGTATGAATTTTCAACACCGGTGTAAAATTCTGTACACCCCTAATTACACCAAGATAACTAATAGTATCTCTATATTTGTATAATTAACACAGATATTGGCATATACATGTATATCAACCCTGTGTATGAGTCGCATCGACAAAACGTCACAAAATAAAGTTGACCAAGAAGTAATTATAATATAAAAAAAAGAATCCAGCGAATTCGTAAATTTGGTTCAATGGATGTATAATATGTCATGTCCTAAATTCCGACAAGTTAAAAAATAAAATTTTTCAAATGCTTAAATGTTGAACTGTCAATTTATCAGCAAAAGTGTACGTATAATGTACACAAAATTCAAAAAGATTAACATGGTCATGGGAACCTACATGTAGCTATTTTGAAGAGAAATGTTATTGGTTCTCCTTGATACATGTACATGTGTGTTTGTCATTTCATGATCATCGGATCCACATCGTTAGATGAAAATAAATTTTCACCAAATATAGAAATGACTATGAAAATTAAACTTGTGGACTTTGTTTATTGGTTGTAGTGTTGAATTATACAGGATACATGTATATATATTAACAAATTTTTAAGAATGTGAAGCAAAAAAATAAATTACAAATACAAATAATGTATTCAATTGAAATATAAAATAAAAACAGTATTCATGATTATATGCATTGAAAATCTTAGACTAGGACCATATATCATGCATACATACAATGAACTGTCAAACCTGTCTTAAGAGGTCACCTTTGGGACAAAGAAAAAGTGGCCTTATAAGACAGGTGACCTCTAAAAAGAGGTTCATTCATATGAAATTTTCTATGACATGAGAAGAAAAATGTGACCTTCTAAATACATGTGACTGCTTAACAGAGGTGACCCCCATGGACAGGTTTGACTGTACTTGTGTATATTAAATGTTTAAAGTAATATAAAATTATTCGTGCACTTGATGACTGGAGTAATATGAATTTAAATTTCTGTTATCTTGCATACAATTACCTTTTAGTGTACATACAGTATGTATATTGTATATACTCATGTTTCAAATAGAAATCATCAATATTTCACCTGGTCATTGTGATTTCAAAGAGATATTTTCTTTCTCTTATTTTATTTATTGCCCAACAACTGAACAAGAGATATACATTTGTAGGGATTAGCTTTTTCTGTGGATGTCATTGTGATAATTGCAAGTCTTTCTGATCATGAGTTTGTATGTTTCTCAGCAACCAAACTTCATGTACTTTATACAACACATGGTGATAATCCTGTAGCTCTTGTATAAAGTGTAAATGTCAAGTCAGGAATATGATGGCTGACCCTGACATCATGTTCATGGTCTATTCATGACTTCCATCATGTGTCATGCTAATGTCTTGATTGGGTCATTTTTCTCAGTGTGTGATACATTTACATTCACATGACTCCTGAAAATGGAACTTTTACCCTACAGTAATTTACTAGCAGTATAGAGGTCTACATCGAAGCTTCTGAGCTTCATTTTTATAAACCCTTCAGTTTGTATACAAAGGATCAACAAGCAGAATCTCAAATTTTAACTAAGTTACATTGCAACATTTTTTTGTACATTTCCTACTCCTAATGGTCTAACTTTAGCTATATCCTTATTAGTATCTTTTTTTTCATTTTGGCAGACTTCAAAATAAAGAAGATAATTCCCTCCTCTCAAATGCCCTAAAAGAAAGTATTTATTTAAATAATAGTGGGGTAAATAGTTGGTTTTCCTCTATAACTTTTCTAAGCCAGAAACTTGGTATTCATATA
>MJUT01024170.1:41765-61326 GCA_002080005.1 Gigantidas platifrons
CCAACGTACCATTTTTTATCTCCGTAAACAATTCCAATAAGGTACAAGCTTCGGAGAAGCCCCCTATTATGTTTCCTGGTAAAACTGGCAAACATTTGTGCCGAATTTGCACAGAAACGATTGACATTTTGTCTAAATGTCAAACGGAAACACGTTTTTTATTTATACATTGTCATAACGATGCTTTAAATCTCATTTAAGCATGATGCGTTTTAAAGCGTTTCACCGACCACGCGATACAAGAGAAAAATGGATGCGGTTGTTTTTTCCGTACGGACAGCGCTACCGCATTAAAAATTTTTTTTTAACTATTTTTGCAAAAAAAATCAGCAATGCGGCGACAAATTTCCTCATGCGGGCAGGCCTGAGAACCAAGAAATTAACTTTGTATGGCCTTATCTGTACATTTTGTATGACATGTACATTGTATAATGTAGTTAGTATAGGGAACATTATATAGAGAACAGATTCCTTGATTACCATATAAAAAAGTATATTATAGTGTCTTAAATAAGTGACTCATATAAAATAGAATTATGATAGTATTGTAGTGGTGGTCATGCTGTCTATGATAGTATTGTAGTTTTCATGTGGTCTCTGGTACTGTTGTATAGGTGCCTTGATCTGTCTAACTTTATCATGTATCTTTTTTGTCTGACACTATCTTTTTGATTAAATTACTTTGCAGGTATATTATTTCCTTAATAATTGCCTTTGTAATGAAACAACATTGTTTTTATCTTTTCCATATGGAATTTTTGTACACTTTGTGTATATTTTTGTATGTGCACATCTTTTTGAAAATGACTCATTTAGACTTTTTCAAAGTTTTAGACATTTTTACTTGATTTACAAAAAACACAATGTATGATATCAATACATATAAACCAAATACTGGTTAACCCCAGAAAATAGTAAAAGTTGAACTCAGGTGGGATGTACTCCATAACATTATGTGATAAAAATTTGTCAGTGGTTTTCTCTGGGTACTGATGATCAGGTTTCCTCCACCAATAAAACTGACTGCCACGATATACATGTAACTGAAATATTGTTCAATGTGGCATAAAATACCATAACCCCCCTCAAAATATGTTACAATGAGTAAGTACTGTAAAATATAAGAAATACAAAAAAAATGTTATTGTTGCATTTAAATTTGGACATCATGTAATATTTTTTGTTGCTGTAATGTACATGTAGCAAGAAATTAACCATAAAAACTGGCCATTTTTCAAAAATTTTATTTGGAATTCCACAGAAATTTGTATTTACTGGTAGTAGGAAATTTAGCGAGACTTTTTTTTACTTTAAAATAAACTGTCAAGATATTTGAAAAAAGAAAAAAGAATTAAAAAAAATTTGTCTATGTTATGTCAAGCTACAACAAAAGGTATTTTTAAGGATGGTATATATACTTGTAAATGTAAACTTTATTTTTATGTACCTTTACTGTGTGTACGTACCTGGTTATGTTCTTTCACCCATAAATATACATGTACATCATACATGTATGCCATTATACATGTGTATTGCTTACTAATATACAATGTTATATAATGTATTTGTAATCTCGCATGAATTTTGGGCATAAAAAAAACTAAAGTGTAAAATATCATTTGACAAAAATATGTGATTAAAATAAAATGAAATCCTTGATATATTGTGATTTAAATTGCAATTGGCTGCCAATTTTATAATTTAATAATATTTAACATGGCCAATTTTGTTTGTTTTTAGAGATAATAAGCCCATGTTAAATAAACACAGCATGTGAAGATGGATGTTTATCATTAACTCAAATACAAACAGATTTACACCATAGGTTAGCATGTAGATGGTCACCTACAAAAGTTTACAATTATTGTACCTACATACATTTTTGTACTATATACAATCAAACCTGCCTTTAAATGACACCTCTTCTATAATATAGCAAATCAAATCACTGTCTATAAAGGACAGTCTTATTTTCTCCATTAATGAATAGTGCATATAATTTTAACCTGTATATAAAGGGTAACTGCTCATAAAGACCACATTTTTGGGTTCCCTTGAGTGGTCTTTATATACAGGTTTGACTGTACATGTAGACATGTTTATATTTTTTGCTAGGTCATTTACATGGCAGGGCAGCTGATTTTGGGTCAGAAGTGTATGACATTGGCATGATAAATATACAGTATATCATACATATATTTTTGTATCCTTCTTACATTGTATATATATTGAGTCTTATTAACTTATAATTATGTACATTGTATACATACATGTACATTTTGTAAATATTATACATGTATTTGAAAGTTTGGCAATCCTAATTTTGTGAGAGAAAAAAAATGCAAAAATTGCCTGAAAGAATCACACTCTTGTTTTGTCATAATAAATTCCAAATAAACTCTTCCATTGATTTGTATTTAACTATTATGTCTGGACATTGTAGCACAGACATTTATTTTTTGTTGCTGCAGATTAAAGGCTTCTCAGATGATTATGACTCAGACAAAAAAAGGAGAACCTTACAATGACCTAGACACTAGTACATCACACTTGTAAAATGGCATTAAATTTACAAATATTTGGTGTCCCCCTATCAGATATCAAGCAGGTGGTCTGTGTCTCTTTCAGTCTCATTAGCATTCTAGATTCACTTGATTTCACTTTAATTACATTTCTCAGATGTTTTATTTTTGGACATTTAATAAATCAAATTCAACTTCTGCTTCCTCATACTCAGATTTATTTAGTTAAGTTAATGCATGCATGCAAATTACCAGATTCTATTTCTAGCAACTAACTTTGGTTTCTTTAGGCTTTGTTTTAGACTAATTAGAGTCAAAGTCAGAGGTACACATGTATTTTATGAAAAAGCTATTATTCTATTAATGAATATTTAAACATTATTGACTGAATATTTTTATATGAAAATGGAGTTTCTAGGTTATGGTGTTTAACGCCACTTTCAACAATATTTCAGTTATATCTGATATCATGGTGGTTGGAATTTCTAAAATGTACATTGTATATGTTTTGTATACATGTACATTATACATACATTTGTATGTATATACATGTACATGGAACCACATTTCCTTAGCTATAGACCTTTTTATTCTTAAAAACATGGGCGCGGCCATTATCGACTTCCGAGTGTGTCAACATTAGTAATATACAAAAATATTATGTTCTCAGGGTTTATCGATACATATATATATATACATTGTATATATGCTAATGTATGGTTTCTCTAGTACAGGTGTCACAATATACTGTTATTTCGGCTTGAAATTCAATGATAACACCTGCTGTGAAGTGATTTGTAAACGGAGATATAATGACAACAAATAAATTACCTTGTATGTACATGTATTATTTTTTTTTTTTAATTACCGTTATTTTCCCCATACAAAATCAGTATAAATCCTACTGCATGCAGTTTTTTTTCCTTTTTGCTTTTCAATCATAAGAAAAAAGGGGTAATCAAATTAATATTTTGTATGAAATTAAAAAGTAAATATATAAATTATAATATAAGCTTTTTGAAATTATTACTATACGATTTAAAGTGAAGACTTATAAACATAGATACAAAATGCAACTATTTTGCGTTTTCGAATTTCAAGCCGTCTTCAAGTTGTGTCCTTTGCAAGGTTGATCACTGTGGTTATAAAAAAAATATGTATGTCGTGGGAATATTTTTTAGGTGATCGGAATTAGGTTGTCTTGTAATATACAGGATGTATCCAATATACAGGAAGACCCCTACTGTGAAGCAATCTATTTTGAGATGCCATTCAATGAAAATAACAATCTGACCATATTGTTACATAATAAGAATAAAAATTAGATAAGAAATTGAAATTTATAGAAGATATTTATACACATTTATAAGAAAAATAATATATAAATTTATTTTTTAAGTACAAATAAATTGGAAGATGGCTTGAAAATCGAAAATGCAAAATAGTTGCATTTTGTATAGATCTATGTTTATAAGTCTTGAAGTGAAGTAATAATGATAAAAAGTGTGCCTAACTGATAAGAAAGAACTTAAAGGGGCATTCTCTGTCAAATCGTAAAAAACTATCAGATGTGATTGATGCCTTAATAAAACGTGTTTCTGTAACTTATAAATGTTATGAAATGTACGCGCATCGGGGAAAAGGCCTGCAACTGCTCGTGTTTTGAGATCGATCAAGAAATCGACGTCATCTTATTAATTATCAACATTGTTTACGGAGATTGTCGAATCGTCATTAAATCAGTACAACAATGCACTTATTTCTTATATTTTGTGAATTTTAATCAGTGTTAATTACATGTATGAACAATGAACCATTCAAGTTGGCAGTTAATAAGCGACAAAATACAAATAAGTAATCGATGGTAATTTTCATTCTCAAAAGGCGGAAAGTAGTTCGATTAGTTGTTTAATGTGAAATATTTACCTCTATTTCGTCATTTTAAATCTATTTACCAATTTCCAAAGCATATAATTTTTTTTGTCAAAATCGTAGCTAATGCCACTTTAACTTTGAATGTGACATCTTAAGGTGCATTTTTCAATTCTGTTTTATTAATTTGTTTTGTGTTGAATTGTAAAACAAATTTAAACTTTTTGTCGGTCAATTTCTTTATAGGGATCTGTAGTGAAGATGAAAAGGAATTTAAGTTTTATCAAATTAAAACATCTGAATATCTGAATTTCTTTATCTGAAAAAAAAGTTTCATGAGGAGCCATAAAATAACAACTGAAGCGTGTTTATCTAATCCAATTATGAATGCTGATTAATCGTACATGTAACTAGTGTAAAAAACCGATTGTTGTACTTTCATAATGGCAGACGATAGTAACACCACCTAGTGTCCACGAACGATAACTAGGTAATCACCGATTTCTGAAAATGTCTATATATAGAAATGTTTTTCATGCATCACACAATTCTCATTTTCACTTCAGTGACTCCTTTGATGTTTCTTTTTATTTGGAGACTACAAACATTGTTTCATTCCTAAAAAAGACAATTGTCCAATAATACATGTACATTTTAGGATCATCTTATTTTTGCATTCCCAAAAAAATTATTGTCTAAATGACTAATACATTTTAGTATTATTTTATTTTGAATAAAATACAGTAATTCTGATGTTTACTGATCTTCAAAAGACATTTTATTTTGATGAATAGCCTGTCAATTTGACCAGAAAGCTTTATTGATACAGGTCTTTGTTGTAAAACACTTGTAATAATTTTTATGATAAATAAAGTACTATAATGTTATAATATTTGTTGATTGGACATCAGTGGTCAGCTTCACTGTGACATGTCATAAATATGCCATTTTTTAAAAGTTTTCCCCTGGCATTGTATAATAAAAATTTGATAAAATATAACTTTTTTTTTTATTTAAGAGGTCATACAGTGGTCATATTAATAATAGTGCCATGTCAATACAGAAAATATTGTATTAGTAGTGAAGTTAATTTTAGAACATCCAATTATTTATGAATCATAAAAATAATTCGGTTCATGTAAACAAACATGTGTGACAAAGGAAATCTAAGGTGGAAAGGAGTATTAACATTCCAACAATTTACATTGTAAAAAAAAATAAAGATATCTAAAAAATATCCCAGATATTTTATTTATTTATTATTTACACTGTCTTTTCAGTTAACCTAACTATTTATTTATTTGCACTGTCTTTTCAGTTAACCTAACTATTTATTTATTTGCACTGTCTTTTCAGTTAACCTAACTATTTATTTATTTACACTGTCTTTTCAGTTAACCTAACTATGTATTTATTATTTACACTGTCCTTTCAGTTAACCTAACTATTTATTTATTTACACTGTCTTTTCAGTTAACCTAACTATTTATTTATTTACACTGTCCTTTCAGTTAACCTAACTATTTATTTATTTACACTGTCCTTTCAGTTAACGGGGCTGTCGTGATCATATGGTAGTTGGATTTATAGCTACCTATATATGCGATCGGTGCCTGTCACCACTAACGTTCGTTGTTGTGAGTTGGAATCACGCTCAGACGAGGTGTACTCGATGCAACATTACGTGATAAAGTTTGTCAGTGAATTGTAGCAGGTCGGTGGTTTTCTCCAGGTACTCCGGTTTCCTCCACCAAATAAAAATGACAGCCACGATATAACTGAAATATTGTTGAAAGTGACATTTAACACCACAACCCTAACTGTACAAAAAGGTTGATTTAAAATGTTTATTGGTACATTGTATATGAAAAGCATGTGAGTAGATGTCATCAAAAGCAAGAATTAGCATTTAACTTTTAAGAGACATTTTAGTTTTAACTGCATGTTCAGGTAATTAAATATTCAAGTCTAGAAATCCACAAAATAAAAAAAAACAAACTTCAGATTACCCAAGACAAAGTTGAAAGATTTATGACAAAAAGTTCAATATCTAGTATTACCAGAACTACCAAGTGTTGGTTTACCATTGAAAACAGACAAATTCCCAGAATATTTAAAAAAAAAAAATTCATAAGGTCAGTGAAAATTTAATATTTGATATCATTCCTAAATGAATTTTCCTTTTTTTATTTTTTAAAAAGGGTGCGGATAAATCTTCCTTTTCGTAAAAATATGTGCTTTTGATCGCTATAGTATAATCAGGGTCAATCACTGGTCATATCACATCCATGTAATTGACTTCATCATTGTACTTCCTGAAGCTCATTGGACCATGTACATGTTTATGTTGGTAACAATGGTAGTCCTTAATCCAGGAATTGGAAATTTGATTTTGAGATAAATATAGTGATTAAACCTACAACCTTAGCCTTTCACACTTTGGTAGTGGTAGAAATCAAATGATGTTTGTGTGATAATAAGAAGATATATTATGTCTTTTGTTGTTAAATATCCTCCCTCTTTTTTTGACATGTTTGATGGAAGAAGTTAATCTGTCAAATTAGATTTGTAATTTTTCGAGGATTCAATTGTGTTCTCTGTAATCAATAGAAATTTATCAGACAGTTGACCAAATATGGACAATTGATTGGTAATAAAACTAACCAGGGGAGGTAATTATCATGCTGTGAAGTTGGTAATAGACATTTTCACACTGTCATTGACAGTAGTTCTAAGGGTATTGATTTAATGTACTGGTACACATAGTTCGATCTGAATTCCTCCAAAAATAGCAGGAATGATTTTTAAAACCCCATAACCTATGTATGCATGTAATTACTCCTAATCTAAAACTGTACATGTACATGGTGTGTATAATAAATAAGATAATATATTTAATATGAATATTTGTATCTAAATTTTTGGAATATTTATAACCAAATACAAATAAAAGTTAAAAACTTTATTTTGCAGTCCTTATGATGAGCACCGGTCCTCTGGCCCAAGACCTTTAAAACTTTGTTCCAGCCAATACATTTTTCAGTTTTTATTTTGAACTATATAAAAATGATTTCAAGAATTTGATTCAGACCAGTAAACTCCAATTTTTATTTGGAAAACTGTTTTGAAGAATGTAACTGACATATTTATAAATGTTATCAAGCCTCAACACTTTTTCTGCCATTAAGTGAAATGAAAATTGAGAATAAAGTGTTCTTTGTGTTATCAAACTTTACTTTCAAATTCCAGAAAGATGACACTACATGTATATAGCTATCAGTATATCAAAGAAAAAAACTGAGACTGGCTGAAATGTATTTCCATGGTTACTGATGTATCTATTTTCTACTTCACTCTTCAAAAACTTATTTTCGCTGGACCGTTAAAAAAACTGAGACTGGCTGAAATGTATTGCCATGGTTACTGATTTAGTCATTTTCTACTTTACTCTTCAAAAACTTATTTTGGATGGACCTTCTTTCCTCCTCTGTCCGCAATATTGATTTACCCTATTTTGTGATAAATTTTATGCTTTAAAAGACGTGCTGCTTCATGCATTATTAATTAATCTCTTGCTAATTAAGAGAAGAAAATGAACCCATGTATTTATCTGTCAGTGGCCTCAATATTTAAATATTTTGTCAATCAAGTGTTTAATGATATTAAGTCTGTTGAAGAATTTTCTTTGTGTACACTGCCATGTCAAAATTAATTAATGTGCTTGGAAGTCTGCTGCCCAAAGAAAGCAGTCATTAACGAAGAAGTTGACTTAGTTATTTCCTTTTAAGATGCTGGGAATAGTATAAAATATGGCTTTTTCAAAGACAAATTCAGGAAATTATAGTTCCAAGATTTGTGAATTGCCAATTTTCTTTCATCATAAAATGTATATTGTACATTGTAATTATATGTAATTTTTGAAATACACAAAGGTACATACATTTTTTTGTATATGTAAATTATTAATGACCCAGCCACATTACATGTTTATACAGAGTAAACTTAACCTCCTCATGATTGTTTGTTTGATGGTGTTTAACGCCATTTTCAACAATACTAGTATTTCGGTTACATATCATGGCGGTCAGTTTTATTGGTGGAGCAAACCGGAGGACCCGGAGAAAAACACTGACCTGTCGCAAGTCACTGACAAACTTTATCACATAATGTTGTACACCTCGCCCTGATCGGGATTCGAACTTACAACATCAGTGGTGATAGGCACTTATTGCATTGGTAGTTGTAAATCCAACTACGATACGGTCACGGCCATGACTGCCCCCATTTTGGTTGTTAATATATTTTGTTACAATGTCATTATAATAATTTACAGCTTGCCAGTTTTACATGTAGTATGATGTACCATTGATTTCCTTTGAAGTCATGATGACAGGCTAATTATACCTGCAAAAGGAGGGGGAGAGGAATCTTTTAATTTAATCAAAATAATAAAATAATTCTTTTGACAGCTATAATATTTTTCTTCCTTTTGACACATTAATATTATGTCTTTTTTAATGCAATTTTTTTTATAGAATCTATTACTGGTGAAATGTCTTGGGGTTTTCTACAAAGAGAAGAAATTGACATGTTATTACCGATCGGAGTTGTATTTCCTGATTTGTTCTTCCTCTGAAGATTGCACATCTATTGATTCCTTTAAAACTTGAAGCATTTATACAATATTGTGATCTCTTTGGTCACATGTGCATCGATAAAGAGGAAATCCTACATATAAGGTTACAATGGCCTTATATCATACTTTAAAGCTTTATTTCATGTATTTGAAATAGATCATAATGCATTTATGTGAATATTAATTATGATGAAAATAAGATGAAATTTCTTTTTCCTCTGTCTGACTGATAACACAGCTGTTGCAATATTATGCACTGCACTGTATCACATGTCAGAGATATTTTGAGAGTAGTTAATGGTGTTACTAATTTTAAATGATTCATATAACATTATTGAATTAATGTGAAAAATACATTAATAATTAAAATTTTTCTTGACAATTATTTGATAAATTAGAAACAACAAATGTTATCATTGATTTTTTAGAATGTGAATGAGGGAGTTTAAGATCAGCTCAGACAAATTTATTTGCTCACTTAAGTCTTCATTTTTGCCACCTTTAGATATGAATCATATTGATGTTCTTTAACTTAAACCGTATATTTCCTACTTATCTTTTAATATACATTTTTGTATTTTAATATGGGGTTCAAAATGCATTCTTTAGGCATAGTCGGGCTAGCAGGTTAGCTTTGATGGGCTAGTTGTTCTTTTGGCAGGACTAGTAGTAAAATCCTACTTCCAGTTAGTCCTGGCTAGTGAGCTGTTGAAAAAAAAATTAACCTCTGATTTATTGAAAATTTCATTCCACGATATATGGCTGAAAAAAACTCAAGAATAATAAAATACCAAAAACTACCGTTGAACACACATGATTATTTATGAACAGACTGGGTGTTGTAGGAGTAGAATTATTTGTGTTTATCTTGTGTCACTTTCAGTATTTTTTCAGCTGTTCCATGACTATTAGACTTATTAGGCAAATAAACTCTAGTGACTTTAATGGTGAGACCTACGACCATAGATATATAGATGTCTGGAAACATTAGTTTAGCATTTGAAGTTATATAGAGTACAATAAAATGATGACCTTTAATAGAATATGTAGTGATCAGGATCTACTCATATTAATAATTTACTACAGTTCTCCTCCCTCAGTCAGTTATATAGAGTACAATAAAATGATGACCTTTAATAGAATATGTAGTGATCAGGATCTACTCATATTAATAATTTACTACAGTTCTCCTCCCTCAGTCATAGGTGACTTTAACCGATTTTGGCGATCCTATCTACGCCTTTGGTTTACTTGCTCCCGCAACTTTTAAAATTACATTGTATTTAGCTTTCCAACCTTTTGATTTTGAGCGTACCTGATGAAGGTTATTTCAGAAAAGCGTCGAGTGCACTAAATTTGATATCTACGTTTTATTACATCTTATATTAATTGCTATTACATTTATATTAGTTGGTCCGTGTACTCCGGCTTCTTCCACCACTAAAAAAGGGTGCCATGATATAGCTGAATTATTGCTGAAAGTGGTATTAAATACCAAAAATCAATCAATCATATTTTAGTTGGATTTTCTAATACAATGCAACAAAAAAAAACCCAAAAAATATTTTTTATTATAATATAATGTATGTACTATTAAAAAGATAATATGATATTACAAAACAAACACATGTATTATTGTTTATTTACAAATTGTTTGTTTGGAGACTTCTCAATCATTTTACATTCTCTCCATGTTTTTACAAGTGATTGAGGAGACCAGGTTTTTCTGTGTTATTAATGAGAAATAACAAACATTACCAGTGTTTATCCAATTGTAAAGAAGGATATGGCTATCACATTATCTATTTTCTGATAACCAAGCATTTTTTTCTCTCCATAGCTGGAGTCATGAGTACTAATACATTTTTATGCCCTGTACTTCTGTTCTGATGATTTCATTACCACAAAATCTTTTGAACCATACAATCTATGGCCACAATAAATGTAAACACAGTTTTCAGAAAGCAAAGAAAAAAAGAGAAAAAAATAGAAAAATAGGGAAAAAGCAGGCTAAATGGCAGACAACTGCTTGCACAATTTCATTTCTAGTTTTTTTACAATCTAAATGAAATTATCGGTAGACTGTTTGTTAGATTTATATTTGCAATAAACTAAGATACTGCATCATAAAATTAAAAAGATGTTATGAACGTCCTATTTGAAAAATATTTTGTTTGTTTGAAAATTTATACTTTATTTAATGGACAGAAATATAAATTTATAATTTAAAAGGCATGCCACAATGTAGCTGAAGTATTGCTAAAATTGGGGTTAAACACCAATCAATCAATATATTTTAAATGGGCAGAATTCATGAATTTTTATGGATAGTAATAGAGTAGTTAATGGTCATATGTCTTAAATAAATTTTCCTATCAAATTTTTTTTGTAGGAATATATTTAATACCTTATTGTTATAACTTGCAGTGGTTTATAATGAGAATAAAGATATACAGAAATTGAAATGTAAAAAATTTGATGTTGCCATAGATTTTAAAATTGTTTCATCCCTTTATTGAAATCTAAATATACCTACTCATGTACACAATAAAACACACACCTGTACACATACCTAATTGAAAAATTTCAACCTTCAAATATTAAAAATGCTAAATTCTCTTGTTTTGCCTGCATGAAATTGTTTATTTTACTCAGCTATATTATTTCCTCATAATATTGCCAAAGCAATTGCTTTCTCCTCTGTTCTAATCAATGTAAGGAAAAGCTATCGGTGTCTATTTAAGTAAATGAAAACATATTTTTAGAAATTTTATCAGACATATGCTGTGTAGAAAACCATTGATTATAAAAAAGATGTTATCACACATTCTTGTCTTACTTCTACCTGACAGTTTAATAAACTCTAACTTTTCTTTTGTCAATTAAACAATTTTACAATATATGTAACGGTACATTCTGATCTGATCTGATGATGGTAATCTACATTTAAGATTTGTTATTTATGATCGTGAAATTGTTTATTGGGGATTATATATATATGTAATAGAAAATGCTTTGGAGAATACATTTTGTATATTTACATCAGCAATTTTAAGCATTTACAAAATATATTAATCTCTGTTTTGAAGCATTACATTTACATATACTTACTAGTACAAATGTACTCTATTTCCCAACACAGTGGTTAGTCGCTGACTTGCGACAGGGTGGTGGTTTTCTCCAGTTTCTTCCACAAATAAAACTGGCCCCCGTGATTGAAATATAACTGAAATATTGTTGAAAGTGGTGTTAAAACATCATAAACTAAAACCCTAACTCAACACAGTGCAGTCTAAACTTCTATACCGATACAACAAAGTTCTGACTGAGGTAGGAGAATGTTAATTTTGATGAAAATAGTAATTCCAAAAAAATGTATTGTAAAAATAATCAGTATCACTTATTCGAATATAGTATTTAGAATATTGTGCATAATTGGATATTCTTGTAAAACACCAAACCATTTCTTGAGTTTTAAAGGGGAAAAAAAACTAAGTTTATTTGCATAATTGAAAAGCGAATATACTGGACATTGGAATTGAGAATCCAGGTTAAAAGTTGGCAAACTTCATAATAATCAAATATTCTTTTTTACAGATTATACCATTCTACAAGCAAGACTTACAGTCGAAGACGTAAATGATGAAAGACCAACCTTTATTAATGAACCACGACCATTTCTGGCTACAGTATCTAGTAACCCTAGTGTTGGAGAACTGGTGTATGAACTCATGGCTGATGATCCTGACATAGGCTCTAGTTTGACCTATATTCTGGAGTCTGGTTAGTTTATCAAGAGTTTTAATACCTTCATTGTAAATATGACAAATGATTATTTTACTCCCTCTGAGCCTTAGTAGGGTAAGCTTCATACAGTATTGTGTATATTGGCCTGGTTGTTTTCATGAGTATTTTAGTTGCTTGCTCAGGAAGAGAATCTTTTTTGTTCAAAATGGTAAAATTTAACAACTGTCTTCAAGTGTCTTGCTTACTCATAAAATTGTATCTTTAATAAATACAGTTTTCAGGTATTTTATGGAAGATGATAGGTTTTTCCTTGGATAAGCTGATCTGGTTTCCTTAATCCATAAAAATTAATCAAAACAATAAACTTGTAAGTGTCAACAGTAAATACTTAGACTGGTTCCCCATCCTCTCACATTGTCATGTCCTACTAAAGACTATGTATTTGGTATTTGCTACTTCTCCACTAAGTATTGAGCATTAAGGACTAAGATTGATTGATTGATTTATTGTGTTTAATGCCACTTTCAGCAATATTTCAGCTATATCATGGCGACCAGTTTTAGTGGTGGAAGAAACCGGAGTACCCGGAGAGAACCACCGACCATGGGCAAGCAACTGGTAAGCTTTATCACTTGTGGCTGCAAGTCGAGTGCACCCTTTTCTGTAATTTACAAGGCCGTGTGCGAACCCACGCTGTATTGGTGATAGGCTTATATGAGTAGTTAGGTAATCCAACTACCTAAATCATTGAGCCACCTGAGCTCTTTTAGGAGTAAGAGTAAAAGAGTGGAGCAACAAGTCTCTATCTGGTAATTGTGAAGTATAGAAATAATAAGTTATAATTACTATATTTTCAGCTGGAGAAGGAAAGTTTGCCATAGAAAACATTATCGCAGCAGGAAGACATATTGGTAGAATTGTAACCACCAAGACAGGAAATGGACAGTATGAGAAAGGGAGGGAATTCTCTTTGGTTGTTTCAGCACAAGACATGTCAGCTTCTGGAACCCAAAAATCTAATTTTGAAATTGTAAAAGTTTTAGTTGGAACCAGACCACCACAATTCTTCAAAAATCCATACAGTGGATATGTCATGGAAAACAATCAAGCTGGGTACAAGTATGTAATAATTAGTATTGTAATGCCAGAAAAATGACATCCATTTCATAGGGTTAGGGTCATGGTGTTTAACGCCACTTTCAACAATATTTCAGTTAAATTGTGGCTGTTAGTTTTATTGGTGGAGAAAACCACTGACCTGTCCCAAGTCACTGACAAACTTGATCACATAATGTTGTATCGAGTACACCTTGCCATTAGCAGGATTCAAACTTACAACGTTAGCATTGATTACACAGGTAGTTGTTAATCCAACTACCATACAATCAACGTTAGCATTGATTACACAGGTAGTTGTTAATCCAACTACCATACAATCACGAACACCACAGCCCCTAATGAGTTTATTTATATCAAATAAGTATGTAGATGTCTAATTAAGTGTGCACAAAGTGTTTTTGGAATAACTTTCATCAGGTACGCTCATAGGTAAAAAATATCAAAATTAGGCTTAAAACTAATAAAACAAGCAAAATAAAAAATGCTTCACATTACCATGATTGCTCATTTAAAACATTCTGAACATTTATTACAAATTATAGCAACAATTGTCTTCTCTGAAGTCATTACCTGACTCAGGTAAGGATAATAAGAGTGATAATTGAACATTATATACATTTTGTAGGTTTTTTTTGTGTAAAAATAATTTCCTGATTAACATAGCACCTGCTCATTGTCACGCATCACTGATACAATCCATAGAGGCATATTAATTATGATAGAAAATAAGTCATAATGTCATTATTGATTTCTGTTGAACATTAATTTTACTACAATACAGACGACAGGTAATTTGATGTATGCAATATCTGTGTAACATCTTTCAAACTTTTGTGTTGCTTGGTATCTTATAATTTTATGTTGCAAGTTTCGAAAATAAATGAATATTTAAACTAGTCATTTATTATATTATTTCTTCACCTGGACAATGTATAAGTGTTCCAGGTAAGTTGTTAACAACTGTTCTATTAAAAAAAACCCCACAGATATTAGAAGTTGTATAATTAGTACCCAACAACTTAATTTTGTTTGATCAAATTATTGCCAAGGGAGGTAACTGCATCTTCCTCTGACCTGTTACAAATGAGCAAATGTTACTGTATATTTATAAACAAATCAAAATTAAATTGACATCGTATTTAGAGTAAAGTAAATTAAGAATTCAACAGAATTAAAAAGGGTGTGTNNNGGGGGGGGGGGGAGAGGGTGAAATCACATTAATATTTGACCTTGATAATATTTTCGATTGTCACGGTGTTAGTACAGTACTGCGAATCATGAAACTCTCATGTTACTTTCATTTATAAATCTCAGTGTTTCATGAGCATCTATGGAATAGATCATTTGTTTCCATCAATCATGAAAACACCCCATTAAATCTCCCAACAAAACATGCAGGATAGGTAATGTTAGGAAAAGTATTACCAACAAATTATTTAAACTTCTCCAGATTTAAAACTAATGTTTTCTTCTAAAATTTGTGTCAGCATCACTTTTTCTTTTTCAATTTTTTTTTTTGGAAAATTTCTTCAATTTAGCTTAAAAAATTTAACTGCACAAAGTTTTTACTTTGTAGATTGATCAATGATGACGGCAGTCAGCTAAGTGTCAAGGCCAAACCGTTCCAGTCTAAAACTCCGGACGAACAGACAGATTACGAAGATACGATCAAGTTTACACTGGTAGACGAGAGAGACCAAACATCATCATTGTTTACTATGAGTAGTCAAGGAGAAGTTGAAACATTACAAAGTATGGATTATGAAGGATCTAGTGCACATCAGTTTGTCCTCACTCTAAAAGCTGTTGAGGAATCTACACAGCTGTCAAGTACAACACAGGTAGGAATAATGAGCCATTTTAGCAGGTATAGCGAGTTGTAAAAAGCAGTTTGACTGTTTTACATACTTGTACAATTCGGCCTAGCATAATTGCAGCATAAGAAATTACACTAAATCATTTTATTCTGATTTTACATAATCAATCATTTTCATACATATGAAAAACGTACAAAATCACACACTATATGCGTAATAATGAATGTGACAGTGTCAAATCTATAACATTTTAAAATCTATTAGATTTTGTTTAATACTTCTAGTTTATTATGGTTTAAAAAAAAAAAAATTTAATACAAATTTTGGGGTTCTCAAGATGGTTTCATGTCGACAGAAATCTTTATGTGAATTTCTAGTTGAAAATAATACAAAATAGTTGTGCACCACAAAACAACTTCTTCATCTAAATTCTTCCTCAACATGAGCTCTGATAAAACCTCTGATCAATATCAACTTATACTAAAGCTGAAGCACTTGTGATATATTTGTGATAGGTATTGTGTAATTATATATATCAATGTATTATTGATGATTTCTGACATAATTAAATTTTCTGTATCGGTGCAATAAATCATTTGGAATATGTTAAAAATTGTATCGATACTAGTAGCAAAGTTTAATTTCTGTTAATAATTTCACATTTTTTGTGTGATTATTGATTAATTAATGATTTCAAAGGCAAAATGAATTTGACTAGTATTCTAATGTTACACCAGGCTTTCAATATTTTTCAAATGTACCAGTACTTCACTATTTACAAGCGGTGCGTTTTATTAATGGTTTTGGTGTTTAACTCCACTTTCAACAAATATTTCAGTTATATCGTGGTGGTCAGTTTTATTGGTGGAGGAAACCGGAGTACCCGTAGAAAACCACTGACCTGCCACAAGTTACCTTTTTTATTAAAATTTGAACATTTTCATGAATATTTTATACAATGATCTTTAAAATTAAGAGGTGCCAAATACCATTTTAAACAGGTAAAAGCACTTGGTGCCGCCCCTTATAACAGTAAATGTATGTTTAAAATAACACCAGAAGTGGTTTTGTAAATATCTGACATATTTTTCTCAAATGGAGATCATTGTCAAGATAGCTCCATAATAATACGTACATTTGTGTATATATATATTTTTTTGGATTATTTCAGTTGATAGTAAATTTGATTGATGCCAATGACAACAGACCTTCATTTGAATTATCAACATACACTAACACCACATCAGAAGGAACACCCGTGGACACGATATTATTTTCTGGTAGGTACTAGTATATCATCAGAAGGAACACCAGTGAGCACGATATTATTTTCTGGTAGGTACTAGTATATCATCAGAAGGAACACCAGTGGACACGATATTATTTTCTGGTAGGTACTAGTATATCAAATTTAAACATGCAAAGTACATTCTCAGTATGGCTGCAAGTCACTGATAATGTTGTCATTAGATGTTGATAATACAACTCTTCTTGTGGTAGTTAACATCTAGCTACCTGCATATGGGGCCATCGTAGTCGTGATCGTAGTAGTAGGTGAATATACAACTACCTGTGCAGTCAGTGCCTATTATCACTAAATGTTGTGAGTTCGAATCCTGCTCATGAGGAGGTGTACTCTATACAATATTATGTGATAAAGTTTGTCAGTGACTTGCTACCGTCTCGTTGGTTTTCTCCAGGTACTCTGGTTTTCTCCACCAATAAAACTGACCACCACGATATAACTGAAATATTGTTGAAAGTGGCGTTAAACACCAAAAGAAAAAAAAAACGCAAAAAAAAACCCTCCACCTATGTGTGCATGTACATTATCTTGGATATCAACACTAAAGTTTGTGAACCACATCAGTGGTGTTATGGTTAGCATGATGCTTCTCCACTAAGTACACAGCTTTAACGAGTAAGAGCAAAGACTGATTGGCTCAGAATCAGGATAATGTATCAGTTGAGCGACGTCTACCCATGGACTGTTTTTTTTCAGTGAGCTAGCACTATAAAAATCCAATTAAGCTTGTTGGTCTAGTACAAAGGTCAAAGCAGACACCATCATCATTATCTCATTAAAACGCATTTTGAACTCATTATGATATAGCTGAACAATTGCTCATTTGGCGTTAAAGAACAATCACTCACTCACTCTTGTTTTTTCAAAATGATACAGTTAATCGTTGTTTGTCCTTTTGCCCTTATTTTTTGGTCATTGTGTTGTGTTGTCTTATGATTTATGGATTCTGATTATATCTTTCTCTTCTTAATTGAGATACTTTGATTGTGGTTTTATTTCGATTTTATTGGCACCTGAAATGTAATATTTGTTAAAAAAAAAACAACAAAAGAACGCTATCAGACTTTTCATGATAACTGTAATTTGTGTTATCTTATTTTTATGAATACATTTTTGTTTCTTATTTCAGTGAGAGCTTCAGACAAAGATTCTGGAGACAATGCTAAGTTATCGTACCAAGTCAGCGATGATCATTTCTATGTTGAGACACGACAAGATCAAAGTGGAAAATATGTGGGGGACATCAAAGTTGCTAAGTAAGTGTTTGATTAATCTGGTTCTGTCTAACAATATTATAGAGTATTTATATACAGTAATAAGATTAAAGATGAAGAATCTGTGGGGATATCAACATTAAAAGAAAATTTTGCTGGAAAAGTCAAGACTACTATCCTAATGTTATCATAATTTTTATTAAGATTTTAATTATATAAAAAACTTAAATTATTGTTATGATTTTTAGACAAGTGGTCGGTTAATACAGATATAATTTAACAAAAGATTTCCTACCTTAGGACATTATTTAAAGTTCGCTTTATACAGGATTTTGGTTTATCCAGGGTTCGGTTTAGATGGGATTCACTGTACTACTGAAGGTGAAAGATAATTGAACAATGTGTTTAAGTATTAAAACACAGTCATGTGACATAATACATTTTTATTGCAGGAGACTTGATTATGACTTCAGACCAGATCGTCTTTACAAATTCAACGTAACAGCTACTGATTTTGGATCTGCTCAGAAATCTGGGTTGGCAAATATAGTTATATATGTCTCAAATATCAACGACGAACCACCCGAATTTGATAAAACAAAACAGGATATTTACGCCAGTATACGTGAAGATCAGAATGCTGGGAGTTATGTTACAACTGTACAAGCCATAGACCCTGATGGTGATAATGTAGAATACTACTTCACTGGTAAGATTTAACTGTATTAAGGGTTAGGGTTAGGATTATGGTGTTTAATGCCACTTTCAACATTATTTTAGTTATATCGTGGCGGTCAATTTTATTGGTGGAGGAAACCGGAGTACCAGGAGAAAATCACACCGAATTGCCATAAGTCACTGACAAACTTTATCACATAATGTTGTTCTGTATTTAGAGGTCACCATTGATTCAAAGAATTAGTGGCCTTATCAGACAGGTGACTTCTTAAAACAGGTTAAATTCATATGAAATTTTTTATGACAGGACAAGAAAATATGACTGCTTGATAGAGGTGACCACATCACATGGGTAGGCTAGACTGCAATTATTGTTTGGCATCAAGCAACTCAGTGTCAATAATTGTTGTTAATTTTTTGTGCAAGATGTATCTCAACAACACCATGAAATAGATATACTTTTAAACAACATGATTAGTTTATTTATTAGGAAAAACTCAGATTCCCTTTTGTTCAAATTTCAGGTATATAAAATATAAATCATGACCCAGCCGAACACCTGTCTATTCCATGTACAAAGACTGGTTCTAATTGTAAATTTAAATGGTTTATTAGGAACACTTGTCTATTCCATGTACAAAGACTGGTTC
>MJUT01024170.1:68932-82071 GCA_002080005.1 Gigantidas platifrons
CCACCACAGGACATAGTTTTTACATAGGACCAATTGGTTCTTTTTATAACCAGGTGAACGATACAGGCTCTTGAGAGCCTCTGGTTTATATGCAGGTTCGTATTTTACCAAGAAAAAATGTACTTAATGTGAATGAAGCTGTGAATTTAAGTTACAAATTTTTGAACTCGTATAGCTTTCTGGTTTGGCTATTAATGAATAAATCATAAATGGCATATTGTTTTTTTGTTATTTGTGTATTAACATAATTTATTGGAGAAATTATGCCCCTTTTCAGTCCAGGCACAAGTTCAGGTTGTCATTGGTGACAAGAATGATAATCCACCAATATTTGAGAAACCTCTATATGAGACGGACGTCTTTGAACAACCTCCAGATAGTAGTAAATCTGTCATCAGGGTACATGCTACAGACAGAGATGATGGTAAGTCTGTCTCCATCCATTTAATCATGCTTCAGACAGACTGCATAAAATACTTTATGTAATAGATAACTGTGAATTACAGAATTTTCTGAGTTAAATAAAAACGATAATTTCACTCTCGCAATATTTCATGCCATTTCGTTATTGAGCTACTTTTCCGTATGTTTTACAATTACGTCCCTTTAGCCGTTTCATATGGTTTTATTGTTTTTTGAAGCAATACACATTATAGTATATCCCTACGCTACACACATAATATAGTGCATTTAATCTAATTTTATATTAAATTCGAATCGTTGCATTTTTTTCAATATAATAAATACTATAACTAATTGATGAATTTCATTATCAAAAATATGTCACTCAGGACAAATAATGTAACTCACTCATGTGCTGCGTTATTTGGTCATTCGAAATATTAGATACTTGTGTACACAAGAAGACCAAGTAACCATATGCAGATCTATGCAGGCTTTTTTTTTTTTATTGTTTAGCATATCTTTCCATTGTTGTTGAAGATATAATTATCAGAGAAAGATAATCGATTAAACCCTGCCACATTTTTGTACCTGTCCCAAGCCAGGACCTGAATTTCCAACGCCAAATGTGGTGGCTTTTTTTTGTGATCAATGGTTTGCGGTGAGAGGTGGTTGTTTGTTTTGTTCATTTCAGTAGGAATTGTTGACCACCACCGTTGAACTTTCTTTTCATAATATGGATAGATTTCAAAAACCACCTCCCAGCTGTTTATTTACCAGATATTTGTCCATGATTTACTTCTGACTGCTTGTCAGTGACTTACGGCTAGTCAGTGGTTTTCTCCGAGTACACTGGTTTCCTCCACCAATAAAACTGAACGTCATGATATAACTGAAATATTGATGAAAGTGGCTTTAGACATAAACCAAACCATATCCATGATTTAATTTGTTTTGCATTTGTAGCTGATACATTGACCTACTCCATCACAAGTGGTAATACAAATGGTGTGTATGGTATGAGAGCAAAGACAGGTGATATATATGTTGCTAGAGATCTGGATTATGAAACAATGTCACATGTAAGTTTATAGTATTGTTTCCATAGAAACAAGTTACTGTATAGCGGGTTATTTTGGCGGGTGTAAAATTTCGCGGTTTTGTCTAGAAAAGGTATGCAATAAATTTTAGCGGTTTTTATTTTGGCAGATACATAATTACATTATAAAAATTTTGGTGCTTGATCGACAGATTGAAATTTTTTTCCGTGTATTGTCTCGTGTTCATTCTGACGTGTCAAAAATGTGCAATATACTAGATCCCTATAGATATCAAATAAAAAAAATGTGAAGTTAATAGTTTAATTTACATCGATAAAACATGCATACATTAAAAACAAATAAAAAGTTAGTTAATGTACTGTCTTTACAAGTACCGGTATCACAGATCATAGTAATTACGAGTCTCGTGTCAGTGTAGATAACGGAAGTTCATCTTCAAGAAAATCCTTCAAAAGCCACTAATTCCACTTTCACGAAATCCATAACGGACAAATTCCGGAAAATTTGGGATTAAGAAATGTTGTAAATTGTTTATACTTCAATAATTCTTAACATGATTATGGTGTATGTTAGGTAAACAATCATTTGGTCAATAGGTTAAACGATTATATGTGTTGATTACGATGCATGACAATTCAACTTATATCGATATACAGGTAAAAATAAAATTAACAGGTGGTATACCCGCTGGCAATTTAACACATTTTATGACCGTTATTGTAAATGTGACATATCCTTTGATGTTACAGTAATGTTTTGATAAAGTTTTTAATTGGCATTAATTCATTATTCAAAATTTAAGATGCTCATCTTTGGAATGTCAACTTTTAACTAAAATTTAATACCCGTAAATCTTTAATGAAAGAAACTCAGCTAAAACAACTCACGTACGAAGACATTTTGAAAACCAACAAATTGCTAAGGGCATATATACTAATAATTAAATGACTATTGACTATAGACTATAGATATATGTACATGTACCGTTAACGATCTACCGACCATTAATTAGAAGATAAACCTTTCCCTACGTTATAGCTATGAGAAAATACTTGCCGTAGAATGAAATTTTAGCGGAATTTATTTTGGCGATTTTTGTTTGACCGCTAAAATAAGTGAAAATTAGCACCCCGCGAAAATAACCCGCTATACGGCATAAGACAGAAAAAGAAGACTTTGTGTTGAACTGAGTCAGTAGAAGCAGACAGGAAAATCAGTTTCAAATTATTCTATATATTTTTTTGGCAGCTGATATTTGTTATTTATTGTCACATTTGAATTTAAGTAAGGTCTTGAAATAATATACAATTACAGTACTGTAAATTGGGTTATTATGGATGTAGTCTTCAGGGCTCACCAAACCTGACGAAGTGGGTGAAATTCTCGCCCTATATCAGCTGAAATCACCCTCCCTCGACTCCAAAGCGAAATTAAAGTCGCCTTGTTTCTTTTTGCAAGACGCTCCTTTCTTGTAAATAATCTGTGTTTTATGGCAAAGCTGATTGACAAAGCAATTGTAATCAATGTTAAAATACACAAGAATGATAGAAAAAGGCTTTATTCAAACAATAAAGGAAATTTAACTTGTTCAGACAAAAGTATCATGGCAAATTTCTAAAGTTGTACTGGCAAAATACCAGGTGAAAATTAAATCCCAAATCTAAAAATAATCAAACCTTATGCTTCCTGCACCAAATGTGTTGTTGGATTGCTTTATATTTTTTTTATTATTTTAACACAACTTGAGTTATTTGTAGCTTTTTCAAATGTAAACAATCAACTTGTCAAGTTCTAAACATGGCGGCATTTTAATAGAAACAAGGAGAAGGAACTCACATTTTGATGTAATATTACAGATTTCAATGCAAAACGAATAAAACCTAAAATCGACAAATATAAGATCGACAACAATAATACAAGTACAAAACATGAATTTAAAGTTAAATATGAAGGATGTTAACAAGATATTAGCAAAGGCACACTTTTAAAAAAAAAAATGCGAGGAAACAACACATTTTTGTGGAAACATGTCTCTATGAAGCTGTTGAAAGTCTCCCTGTCATGCCTTCACTTCTCCCTCCTGTTCTATGAGGGAGAAGTCAAGTTTCCCTGTTTTTTGCAAGTGTGGTGAGCCCTGGTCTTATTTTGGGTTATTTGACACCTCATGAAAGTGCCAAAATTAAACATGCCAAAATAAAGCAAACACCAAAAATTAAAATGCCAAAGTCGGCCATTGTGAACGGTAATGAACCAATGCACAAGTACAAATAGCAATTATGAAAAGAATTCACAATGCAGGTATTAAAGTTTCCTCTACACACCAAAATTAAACACATGACTCCTGAAAGAAACTGCCAAAATTTCCCAATTTACAGTATACCCTTTTTATGATGTCAATATATCCTTTTTATTGACCCAATAAAAGTACATGTATATCGACAGAGGGTGAGCCCTAATCTTGAACTTTATATATAATGTGATATTAATTATAATGCATTAATATTTTGACAGACATTCACCCTGACTATAACAGTGAGCGATAGTTTCTACACCAATACTACAACAGTAATACTACATGTACAAGATGTGAACGACAACCCACCAGAGTTTACACAGTCAGAATATATCATATCAGATGTTGTTGAGGAAGAGAATCCACCTCAAACAGGAAGATTTCTTGTACAGGTAAAGCTTTATTTCAGAGGCAGATACAGACATTTCCATAAGGGGTGGGAGAGGGCTGATTTTTTTTAAAGAAAAAAATAAGATTTCAAAACAACTTGTTTTAAAAAAAAAATCAAAAGACAAAGCGATAATTTCAAAACATGGTAAAAAGAAAAATGACAAGGACAAAATTGGAAATATTCTGTTAAAACACGTTTTTACCAGTTTATAACTTAGCTCAAAAAGGGAGGGGGCCGGATCTTCTTTGACAAATGAATGTTGTGATATTTTTTTCTTTGGAATAGATATGTATAATGTAATATTTATTCCAGTCTGAACTAATTCTATGGCAGAAATTCTATCACATGAGAAACTTTTTGGTATAATCTAATGCACATCAAGGTATTCTGATTTTCATTGTAAAGACTCATGTTAATATGTCTCATTCCCTTGGTTATTGAAGAAAATAGAAAAAAAAAAGATATTTATTGAAATCTATAAATATTTTAGTGTCTCTATGTTAGAAAATTATGTAGTGGCAGTTACTGCATGTAAGAAAATATGATAAAATACATTTGTTTCCCTTGCATAAAGATTTGTTCACCCAAGGAAAGTCATGTTTCCCGAGTGTATCACCCGAGGGTAACATGACTTTTCGAAGTTGAACAAATCTCCATATCTCCTTAATTCAAAGAAAATTTATATTTTATTCCACTAATTCGAACACAATGTTTTGTTCAATGATGCGTGGGACAGTATCGACCAATCAGATATCTACATAGCTATCAGGGCTAGAAATTAACTTTTTTCACCACAAGCAAAATTTGCTAGTTGCAAAAAAATCTACTAGCAAACATACAGTAAAAATACAAATGTATAAGTCTACCTGAAACTTGAAATCTGATTTTTGTTAATATCATGCTCATCAACATTTTGTTCTGACATTTTTCTGATGACTGGATACTTTAACTGGAAAACTTAAGACCAAATTCATTTTAGGAAGCAGGAAGCAGGATGGTTTTTCAGATATTTCTGGGCTTTACATAGGGTCAATATAGATACTTGTGCTTGTCCCTAATTTGTTTCATATTCAATTCTGAATGCATGTTTTTTTATAACTAGCAAAATTCTGCTAGTAATAATTTTATGCACTAGCAAAATAAAGGCAAATCGAAATTTCAACTAGCAATTTGCCTGTGTGCTAGTGTTAATTTCTAGCCCTGGCTATAATAATTTACATAAAATGGAATGGATGTAATGGTAGTTATAGTATGTAAGAGAATTGGATAATGTTTAATGTTAGTTACTGCATGTATGTGTGAAACAAATAAGATAATGGCTGTATTTTTAAAGTGTATAATGATCTATTATGACAACTTTATTTAAAACAATCATGGTACCCAAATAATGAACATGTCAATCAAATATAATTACCATAAAATAATAAAGAATCACAAATATAATTGTTCAGTGGTTGTTTGATTTATAGGAAATATCAAAGAATCAACAAAAAAAAACATTTGTCAATAATGGACATTTCAGGAGGAAGTGGATTTCATCTTCCACCCCATTCTTACATAATTAGCATTATTATTATTATATAACCATCTACAACCAATTTACAGGTTAGTGCTACAGATAAGGACACAGCCAGGATAAATGATTTTGTTTATAGTATCAGCAGTGATGACAACAAACCTGGTGATCCAACCTTTTCTGTTGAACCTAAAACTGGGAGGATCTATCTTCTGAAATCTTTGGATAGGGATCAACCGAATGGCAGAGCGGAGTACCAGTTTAACGTTTTGGTGGTAGATGAACCTAATTCAGTCCAGTCGTTGATCGGTTACGCTTATGTCAAGATAAAACCTATTGATATTAATGATAACAAACCAGTATTCACAGATGAACTAACAGGATATGTGCCTGAAAATTCTCTAAAAGGTAAGTTCAATACTTAGGTTAGGGTTATGGTGTTTAATGCCACTTTCAACAATATTTCAGTTATAACATGGCGGTCACATTTATTGGTGGAGGAAACCAGAGTACCCAGAGAAAACCACCAACCTGCTGCAAGTCAAGTTCAATTCAAACTACAGTTTTCTCATATGGAATTAAAATAATATTCCTTTATGTCAGAAAAGAATGTAAATATTATCTGAACTTTCAAAATAACTATGTTTGACATAAATATAGTTATAAAAAAAATTAATCTTTAAATAATTTGTATAAAAATATAATATCTGAAGAAGAAAATAGAATGTTAATCTTTTTTTCAAATGCCACTAAATTATAACCATGAACTGATGCCACTCTTACAGACCACAGTTCACCAAAGAAAGGGTGACATTATCCAAAGTTCATCCTTCTAGCTATGAAATGATCATCAGACTTCTATTGAAAAATGAAGACGATATATATTTTTAGATAAATAATTGATCTATTGAGAGACTTAACGTAATTTTTAGCAAAAGTATATATATATATATATATATATATATATATTTAAAAAAAAAATTGTTTTTAATTTTTATTAAACAATTTGAATTTATTGCTATCTACCTAAATGTTAACAGATTTTAGAGACAATATATTTGGTACGTATGGTGTTGTTGCTTTTTTTCCAGGTCAAAGGTCATTTCATCATTTTTCACTAATTTAATTTCATGTCATAATTTAATGGATATTTTTTTTTTGCACAGTAAAAAGGTGTTGCTTTTATTTTATTTTTGTCACTGAGTGTTTATATTTGCATTTTTCCTGACACACACAGTACTATTATGTTCCTCTTTTGCCTTTTATTTTTAAATGACAATAAGCCTGTGCTTGTTTTATTTTAAATATTTTTTTTTTGATTGATTGTAATTTGTTGTTTAACATCAAGTGAGGACAATTTCAGCTGTATTCATGATAACAATAAGTTTCCAAACAATGAAACATGTTGTACTATGAAGGACCTATGGATAGAAGTATAGATTGTCATAATAAAACATGTTGTACTATGAAGGACCTATGGATAGAAGTATAGATTGTCACAATAAAGCATGTTGTACTATGAAGGACCTATGGATAGAAGTATAGATTGTCACAAGAAAACTAGCATATAAGCGATAGGGTCGAAAAATTTTACCTTACAAAGGGACACCAACATTAAGAGCAACAGTGAGTTGTCGATAATATGTAAGAAATTTGGCATTCTCCATACATGAGGCACCTGCTAAGACACTCCGATACAGAAAACATAGCTGGTTCTGTATCACTACACTCAGTTATAACCTCTGCTGCACATAAAAAAATAGACTCCTCCCCCTTTACTACCGTACTGCCGCACATAGAAAATTAGACTCCTCCCCTTTACTCCTGTACTACAAATTTATTTTGGTTGAATGGATTACTGTGTCATGTTGTCTGCCGGTGTTGTTTATAAACAAAGACAGAATATGAAGGCGTGGCTTATCAACTTGTCAACGACTGGTGTGGCAGACGTGATTGTGATTGACATAAGATACCCAGAATCCTTTGCATGGGGATTGTCATTTACATTCAGTCGTGAAGTGTGAATTTGATTCCTTGCAAACATACCTTTCCCATGATGATGAGTTATATACCTCACAGTTGAGATCCTACATCTTATTTCTATACCCTGGGTTCCATCCAAGTATTAAAAAAATACATTATTTTTTTTCATATATTTTGAAATGAGGACAAAAATTGAAATTTAAACAAAGTTTTACTATTGTTTTATATACATAATTTTTAATGTGTTTGAATACTGACAAAGTTTATGTTTACAATTTGACACTTTAAATCCTTATTCTGGAATATTAATTTAGAAACCATGACAGTAGCCATTAGTTTGTAAGACTGTTAATTGTGATACACTTAAGAGATATCATAATGTCATTATAGCTTTGTGTGGTCTACGTATACCCTATCATTTATGAAGAATCTTTGTTTTTTGACTTATTTTTAATAATTTCTAGAATTATATAAAACGTTTTTGTCTTTGGTATTACACATTAAATGTTGTATTACTGCATACACTGATTTCTGTAGCAGAGTTTAGTTTTAGATTGATTTATGGATTGATTTTTAGATATGTTGTCATTCTCCTATTGACCTAATTGAATTTATTGACTGATCATCAATAATCAATCAGTTCATTGTGTGTAAATTCAGGCTTGAGTTGCTAAAATAAACCATAATGCTATAGATTTTATATGTAGTTTCTGTATTATTCTGGTGTATAGCTTATTTTGGTTGGCAATTAAAAAAAAATTATGAATCAGTCAGTGCCAAAAACTACTAGCCCTCAGCCCCAATTGAGTAAAAATTGGTTTGGTCTAGATTTTTTTTTTTTATAAAATTTGCTTAATCATATAGGCAGAAATTCTTCTAAAATGCCATTCAGGCCAGTTTGTCAAAATGATTTTGGCACAGACTGATGAATATAGACATAAATTAAAATATAATATAGTAATATTATGAAATTGTTAATATTTCAGGAAAGAATGTCATGACAGTGAGAGCCAATGATGTTGATTATGGTAGAAACGGAACAGTACATTACATGATAGCAAATATCAATCGTCCAGTTGATGAGACTACGGGAATGAGTCTGTTTCTGATTGATTCAGAAACGGGCTTGATAACCTCAAATACAAACAAGTTAGACAGGGAAACTTTAGATCGCTACCATCTCCCAGTGGTTGCCTATGACAACGGAGTAAATTCCCAGAGTTCCACTGCCACTGTGACCATTGTTGTTACAGACGAGAATGACGAAAGACCAAAATTTTTGGAGAAAATCTATCGTATTGATTTATCTGAGAGTCTGGAAACTGGTCCAGTAATTTCTGTGTCGGCCACGGACGATGATATAGATGAAAATGCTAAGTTGATATACTCTATTGAGAATGATCTGAAGTATTTCTTCATTAAAACGTTACCATCAAACGCTGGCGTCATCACAGTGTACAGTGTAAGTAAAGTTAAACTAAAGTTTACATGAGTTTGAAATGTGACATAGCTACTGACATCAACTGTTTATTCCAGGTATCCAAGACAAAAAGCAAACAAAAAAACAACAACAGAATAAATAAAACAAGGGGAAAAAAAGAGGAAGAAACAAACAAGCAAACAAAATCAGTTCAACAAGACATTTTTATCCTTAGCCTGAGAGAGTAGATATTATACATGAGAAATCAAAGAGATTGTTTTGTTCTAATAAAATTCATTGTTTAAAGGTCTATGAAATGAGTGTGTATTATCCATCAGTGCACACTATGCACTTCACATTATGGTAATGTAGTTGATACTTTGTAATGGGTTGTTAACTCTACCTAGACCAATACAAGTACAGTCAAACCTATATTAAGATGTCACCAGGACAAAGAAATAGTGTTTTTTAAGACAGGTGACATCTTAAAGGGATATTAAAGCTCATTTTGGTATTATTTTTTTTTATCTCATGAAAACTTGCAATTGGTTCAATAAATGATATTTATGATAAATTATCCCAGTTTTTATCAATGAATCTTTGTAAAAGTGACATAATTCGTTGATAATTCTGTCATGTCATGCGGTTTTCTCTGGGTTTTTCCAATAATTGAATTTTTTGCTTACTAGACAAAAATTCATTTCGACCCTTTTAAGTGATATTTTAACGATATTAGGGATTATATGGGCGTGCAAAGTATTTTTGGATTGTTTTTACAATTAAATTGAAAAGAAACAACCTTCGTCACGAGTTGAAAAAATATATGTTAAAACGAGCTTTAGTATCCCTTTAAAAGAGGTTAATTTCATATGAAATTTTCAAGAAAAAGGTGACCTTTTAATACAAGTAAATGCTTAATAGAGGTGACCACAGGAGAAAGTTAGATTGTAATATGTTATAAGGATTCAGTGAAAAATATTGAGAGAAAAAAACATTGTTCTATTTTTAGCCTGTTGACTATGAAGATACAAACCAACGTTTTTTCAACTTGACTGTGAAGGCTAGAGATTCCAATCCAAACCATTTTGATATTGCCCACGTTGAAATTACTGTAACAGATGCTAATGACGAAAAACCAGAATTTACAAAGAAAGTCGAAGTCATAACAAGAGATGAAAATATTCCAGAAAATTCTTTATTGCATATCTTCACCGCTAATGATAAAGATAGTCCACCAAATAATGAATTCACGTAAGTTTGATTTTATGGATAATAAATCTTGACTAGAAAAAAGATAAAAGCCATTCCTTTGGAAAATACCAATACAATGTATGATGAGATAAATTTGACTAGAATAGAACTAGAAAACCTGATAGTGAAACAGAACAAGAGGGTTATTTTATGTTATGTCTCACACATATCCCACAATGATTTCATTGTTAATAGGATTTAAATCTCAAGGAACCAGATAATTTGGTTGATTGTTGTTAGAGATTTATTTTACACAAAAGTAAATGAGAATCAGCAATAATTAAAAGTACCGTATTTTACGGACTATAGTTCGATGGGGATGATAGGTCGAATTGCTGCTTTTCGGCAAAATTTTTTGGGGAATACTAAGATAGGTCGAGGATGCCGATGACAACTTGGGTAAATATCGTCACATCGAACAGGTTTTTTTTTTTTTTTTACATCGGTAAACATTTGTCCTATAATGTTCTTCGGTAAGTATATGCAAGTATTAATTCAAGAATACTATTCTTATGTGTCATAAAAGAAATAATTATGAAAGTTAAATTAAATAAAATTTTGTTTTTAAACTTATGTTTGTGTGTTTTTTTATGTCGAGTCCGGTTTATAAACCCAGACATCGACGACATTCAAATCAGGCCATCTGTGGGTGCCACAATAGATGGTACACGGATGTTCATACAATAAAATAATTAAGCTGTCAAAACAATGTATCACCTTGTGCAGTTTTATTGACACACCTTTAAACTGTGTTCAATTATTAGTACACAATTTATGTGATTGTCTCGGTCCAGTAAATTTTCAATCAGCTGATCAGGATAAGTGCCGACAGAGGTTCACCTGTGTTGATTATCTCATGGTGATTATTTTATTTGTTCCTAATTGACCAATTCAAGTGTAGAACATTATAGTTTAACGAAATCGATAATTATTTTCCAGTACATTTAGTATAAAAAGCTTGTTTTTTTCGGATGTTGAACATTTTATTCCCGGAATTGCACCCCCTGTTAGTGTTAGTATATTTTTATTGCTTTAATTAAAAAAAAAACACCAAGAACATCGATAATTTCAGTCTTCTTATTCAGGAAAAAAACCTACAGCAAAATAAAGGTATACTGTCAACAAAATCTTCATTTTTATCGAGATTTTTTTTTAGGGATTCCAGATTTTTCAACTTCATCCTTGTATAGGTCGATGTGGACGATAGGTCGAAGCCAGCGTGTTGAGGGAAAAAAATATCGACCTATCGTCCGTAAAATATGGTAACTGAAGAAACCATTATTAGTGTTTTACCTTGCCTTTCAAAATTGTGGCATTAATCACCAACAAATCAAGTCAAATCAATCAAAATTTCACTACAGGTAATCATAAATCCTATATAAAAAAAGATATTTACAACAAAAAATTCAATTATTAAGCTGTAGATGTCTGTGGACTGTTGTTATTAATGTTACGTTTAGTGTTCATTAAAGTGTTTCTGGAATAACCTTCATCATGTACACTCTCATAGTGAAAAGATTGGAAAACCAAAAATAATATAAAAGTCGTTGGGAGCAAGTAAATCAAAGGGTGTTAATGAAGATAGGCAAAGAATGTAGATACTATAAATACTGTTTATTGTTTTAATGTTTCATTGATTTTTTTATTTTCAGATTTTCCATAGCTGATCATGGTGATAGATTTTATGTAGAGCAGCAAGGAAATAATTGTTTGGTTAAGATTCAATATGGCCTTGACGGTCAAACATTGGACAGAGAAACTAGTGAACAATACACCGTGCAAATATTAGCCATCGACAAAGGCATGTATACAACTGTATCTTTGTATTTTATTTTATATTTAATTGAATGATTGAATGGTTTCACCAATTTCTGCCATTTTAAAACTATATTGATTTGTCCAGCCCTAAAATCTTTCTGAGTTAAGTTTCGTACTTGTACTCCAAAACCATCCAATCAGATTATAGTATATGCTTGATACAGTGTTCAGATTGGCTGGCATTTCAATATGAGCAAAAAGGTCATTCTCAAAATTTGTATAACCACAATGCCGATTAGGCCTTATTGTCATAAAAAACATTTTGAGTATAAGTTTGTGCTCGTACTTAATGTAAAATTAGCCAATCAGAACACTGTATCAATTAAATACTTTGTTCTGATTGGACAATTTTGAAGTGTGAATGCGAAAATTGTACTTGAAAGTTTTATGACCATGAAGTCTGGTCTAGTGTTGCAGAGAAAAAACCCACTGAATGTCGGAAAGTTCTTGGCCATTTAACTACATTTATTTTGGATGTTTATAATAACAAAAAATTCTGTGAATCATTTATTTGTCTAGACAAAAGTATGCAAGCAAAAATTGCCTTGAAATATAATGAACATATAATTTTTGTATTTCTTCTAATTAACGTAACACTGGGTCATATTCGCACATGACTGATTACAGTTCTCACAACTGTTCATTGATGGATGGGTATGGCTGTAATCATATAGTTGTCATATTTACACATACTAATGCAATAAGTGCCTATCACCACAAAAGTTGTGAGTTCGATTCCTGCACATTTTAAAATTCTTTGTTATTTTGCTTACTACACAAAAAACAAACAAGTATGTTCAACAATCAACATACACAAATTTGTTATATTACCTGCAGAGAATTTATTTCATTTAAGTTAAAATTATGCAATATCTTGTGACAAGAACAAATATTCCCACGGACAGGGGCAGCTACTCTATATATACATGTTAACGACTTAAATGACAATAACCATTATTTCTATTGTAGGAATACCACCACGGACAGGGGCAGCTACTCTATAT
>MJUT01024170.1:85676-128701 GCA_002080005.1 Gigantidas platifrons
TTAGATGTATTCGGCATGCAGACATTCTTAAGAGGACTTAGTTATGTCAGGTGAGCGATACAGGCTCATGTGAGCCTCTAGTTTATAGTATATTCAATACTTCCGATTTTGCCGATTTCCACTTTTTTGTTGTCCTCGTAAAATCAGGTCTGATGTTAGAATTATCAAATAAAATCCTTTTGTATTTTTTTTTATTGTATTCTATATGTTTTTAGGTTTGTTTGGAGATATTAAGATAGGAAGAGCTAATGCTAATGATTTAGACGACTGGGATCATAGAGACAAATGGTATTATTTTATAGGACCTTCAGCTATGGCCAGATTTTTCAGGTAAGATTTTAGATTTTAAGATTAAATATTACAACTTTGCATTGTAAATTTTTGTTCTCCTCCTCTTTAAATGGGAATTACAAGAGATCATTTCTGAAAGATGAAAGAATGTAGGAGGGGGAGAAATATGTTTTTTATGTCAAAAATAACACTTTACATTTTTTAATACTATGTAACAATAATGTATTCATGAGTGAGTGGGCGATTGTTTTTTAACGCCAACTCAGCAATTTTCAGCTATATCATGTCGAGAACAAGCTAATTTTCAATGAAATGATGATGAGGTCTGCGTAATTAAAATACTTCAAAGGACTCATAGTTATTGATGGTGATGGTTCACGAGATATATTAGATACCTTCCTAACTGAATTTAGTACTGTTTGTCTACTATTTTACCTATTTTGTTCCAGTATTGTTATAAATGCTGTTATAGTGACAACCGGAACCTTTGAACCGTAATGGAAGTGAAAGGTTGGTGCCGTAAAATCTGATTCAATCCACCATTTCTTTAGAAATGCCTGTACCAAGTCAGGGCCATTGTGGTTTCCCAGTTTTCCAGTTGTTGACTGATTTTGTCTGTTTATTGATTTATGAGTTTTTACTTTCCCTTTGGAAGATTGCTCTGTGTTCTGTAATTTTGTTATTACCCTTACTTTTGTACTAGACCAGCACACTTAGTTGGATTTTTATTGTGCTAGCTCACTGAAACAACAGTCCGCAGATAGACATGTTGCCCCACTCGGACACATTATCCTGATTCTGAGCCAACCAGTCTTTGCTCTTTCTCCTTAATGCTGCATGCTTAGCCGAGAAGCAACAAATAGCAATTTTATAGTCTTTGTTTTAACCAGATCAGGGCTGGAACCCATGATCTACCGCACTCGAGGCGAGCATGCTAACCCTTACATCACCGATGCAGTCATAATGATTTCATATAGGAGACAGATTGACAACTTTCAATAAAATACCAAGTATGTTTTGACTGTTTTTTTTTTAGTGTTGACAAAGAAGATGGAATGATAACTATGAAGAAAGGGGTACCTGGAGGGATGTTTGAATTTAAAGTTTTGGTGTATGATCATGCCATATTTAGTAGAAAGAATGCTACTGCTACTGTTAAAGTGATTGTAAAAGAAATCTCTGATAATGCTGTTTATAGCTCTGGATCACTCAGACTGAAAGGTACCAGTATATTTATAATTCTATAGTTAACGTTGTTTAAATAAGTGAATAGATGTATACACTTAGCTGTATTAGTGGAGATCTCCTTTAGCTCAGTTGGTAGAGCGGTGGCTTACAATGTAAGAGGTCCCGAGATCGAATCCCATCTGGGACATTGCATTTTATGGAGGTAAAACATGCTCTACTGTTACAATATAAATTTTAACTAAATTGTAATTTTATGTAAATATTTTTATTTGGTTATAATTTTTGCACCTTTAAAAAACAAGTTTTAACAATAATCTGTCATTAAATCACAAAATTTGTAACTGAACTTTTTTCATTCAAAAGTTTAAATAAAAACTCAACAAAAATGAAATATAAGGTTACAATATGAATAATTGTGGATATTAATCTTGTAAAAAATTTAGTTTCGTGAGAATGCTTCATGAAAATTGACATATCCCCGTGTGACAATAAGTCGGTCAGTCATTGGATAATGTTAGCTATTTTTTTCATGTTTGAAAAGTAAACATTTTTTTCTTTGCAATTATGTTCCTCATCTATTCTTGCTCACATGTGTAAAGTTCCATGGAAAAAAGATCGATAATAATAACACACTGACCCATATTTGTTTACTATCCTTTCTCCAAATGGCATCCTATTACGTCACATAAGGCCGGTCAAAGGTCAATAAAGCACATGTTTTTGTCATAGGCCAACTGAACTTAAAAAGTAAACCAGATTAAGAAAGTACAGTATTTTAGCTTTTTCGGTGTAATTGTTTTGATTGAAAAAATTCAAAAGATGTTTTTTTTTAAATAGTTTGAAATTGAAGCATTAAAAATTAATTCATGATGCAAATATTAAACTTGCTTACCCATAAAATAAAGTATTTAATCCAGTGAATTTGGTGTTTTTGCTTTTGTCAATACAATCTATTAGACTGACTACATTCTGTCATACTTTTGTAAAACAATTAATGACTGATTTCATTATTTTAATCTCATTTAATATCACAGAATACATCACTCACTCACAAAGAACAATCAGCCATTTTGGTAGAATGTGAATGATCAATCATCATATTTTCAAAGTATTTTAAAATACAAGTTGCATGGCTTACATTCCAGAAACGGTCATGAACTGTGATGACAATTATTTCAACAAACCGGAAATATAAAAATGTTTGGGGAATACCATCGCTTAAAATAGATTTCACAGGCAGAATGACCAGGTAAAAAGGACATTAGTAAAAAGGTGCTTTTTTTACTTGCATAGAATTTGTTCAATTCAATCTTACTTGTTTTAATCGCATTTTATAATCTTCAAGTTTTAAAAAACTGCTTCGGCGTCTATATAAGTTATAAATATACAGAATGACGTTATTGGCCTCGTGCTGCGCGAGAATAGTAAATCAAAACAAATGACCGACTCTATTGCATGACCGAGCAGATGTCACGACACGATACATGTATATTTCAGGTGTAACAGCAGAACAATTTGTAGACAAGATAGCCTACGTAGACTCCTCTGGTTCTACTCAACATACTGAAAGTTATTATGAGAAGTTCCACATTAAACTGGCAAAGAAATTAGGAGTAGACAGACAGAATGTGGATTTGTTTAGTGTAATGTACAATGAAACAACAGAATATTTAGACATCAGATACGCTGCTCATGGGTCGCCATGGTACCCTGCCAGTAAAGTCGACGGAATTGTTCTACAGTATAAATCAGAGGTTAGAGATCTTGACATTGTCAATATGAAAAGAATGTTTAAACAGTGATGGTCAACAATTCCACAAATTTCAACAAAATGAACAACCAACTCTCACCTGAAATCATTGTACAAAATAGAGACCATGATATTTGACATTGGAAATCCTGATCCTGGCTTAAGACAGGCACACATATGGTGTGGGGTAAACTGATTAATGGAATCCCAACCCTCCCCATCATGAATTAATTTATACAAGATAAGAGGTCTGAACAGGACAAAATTATCTATAACTGTATCTTAAAGAATATATTCAATTAAATATATATTATGCAGTCATAATATATTTACCTTAAGATCATACTTTACTTTAGTTATGGGTATCTTATGAAATTCTAACACAGTTCTTGACATAGTATAAAGATTTGAATTAATTTGGGGGATAATATGTCTATCCATTTCCATACAAAGGGTCTTGAAAATGCCAGAAATGGCTGTCTTGCTGCTGTCGTAATAAGCTATCACCAGGCACTTGAGCAGTAGTACCCCTCTTATAAGGCCCATCTCATCAACGACCACTCCTCCGATCAGGCCAGATTTCAGATGCACTGATATAGTAAAATACTAGTAATGTGTCCCTCTCAAGAAAGGCCACCTCTCTTGTAAGACCACTTTTTCATTTACAGAAGGGTGGCCCAATAAGAGAAGGAAAATTGTATCTGCAAAGTGAGGAAATAAAATCATGGTATACTTTTATACCAGCATACAGTCAAACCTGCCTTAAAGTGTACCTCTAACAAATCATTGTCTATAAAGGGCAGCCTCAATTTTCCCAGTAGTGAATATTGCATATAATTTTAACCTGTATATAAAGGGCAACTGCTCAGAAAGGGCACATATTCAGGTTCCCTTGAGTGCTTTTTATATACAGTTTTGACTATATAATTAGAGTAAGTATTTTTTTGTTTTTGACAGTTTGAAACAGTATCTGGTGGTACAGTAGTTATGGTGAATATTGATGAATGTTTGAAGGAAATATGTGATAGTGGTGGCTGCCATAACAAGTTAGTTGTGGATGAACAATCACCTGTTATGGTCAACACCAAAGGGAAGTCATTTGTTGGTGTAGGAACCAGGATTGTACCAGAATGTCAATGTTTTGCCAAGAACTTTACCAAACCATTAATGTGTTTACCAGATTATTGCTTTAATGGAGGAACATGCTCTAAGGACGACTGGGGAGATTTAAGGTATGTTTTTACAGACAAATTATTGACTTTAACTGGGAGATTTAATGTAAATTTACAGACAACTTGTTGACTTGGTATATTTAAGGTAAATTTATCGACATCTTACTGACTGGTGAGATCTAAGGCAAATTATTGATTGGGGAGGTTTAGGCTAAATTTACAGGCAAATTATTGACTGGGGAGATTTAAGGTAAATTTATAGACTAAAGATAAAAGGTATGTTTTATAGGAATGAGTGTTATCATAGCTGTGTAAATATTATTTTACAGCTAGATCTCGATAAAAAAAAATTGACAATTAATTATACATTTAATATTTCAGCTGTTCTTGCCCAAGAGGTTTTAATGGTAAACGATGTCAACAGACCCATCACAGTTTTACTGGAGGTTATACTGTGTACCCACCATTAGAACAGTGTGAAGAGAGTACCACTAGTATAGAATTTGTTACTACTATATCAGATGGTCTTCTCTTCTATAATGGTCCAGTAGAAAAAATTAGTCCAGACCATCCTAAAGACTTCATATCCTTGGAATTGACCGATGGATATCCGGTGTTGTACTTAAATCATGGAACTGGTACTCAGAAATTACAGTTGGATGGCAAAGGTCGTGATGGCATCACAAGAATGAGGCCCTTAAGTGATGGGTTTTGGCACCATATTGATATCAACAGAAAAGGACAGGTCAGTATTTAATTCTATAGTGATACCTTTCTTAAGAGACACCCTCTTTTTGCCACCTAATTATGATCTTTCGTAAAAGATGGTCTCTCAAAACAATTTTATTCTATATATTTAATGGAGAGTTGTGACATTTTAAAATGGGCTCCTAAAAGTGGATGGTCTCTCAATGAAGAGTTATGACATTTTAAAATGGTCTCCGAAAAGAAGATGTTCTCTCAATGAACAGTTGTGACATTTTAAAATGGTCTCCGAAAAGAGGATGGTCTCTCAATGAAGAGTTGTGACATTTTAAGGTTGTCTCTCATTTATATTGGCATTTTCTTGAGTGAGTGAGTGAGAGATTGTTGTTGAACGGCAACTCAGCAATGTTTCAACTATATCATGAGGAGAACAAGTTCATTTTCAATGAGATGATGAAGTCCACTTTGTACTAGACCAACACGTTTGACATTTTCTTGAATATGAAAAAAACTGATCCATATCTTAGATATTTAATCCTGAATATTTAATGTTTTATCTTGAAGCATGTGACGATGATAGTGGACCACTGTTCTTCAGCTGTCTCTGATAGTTTAACTAAACCAGATAGGAAGTCTTGTGAGGTCAGTGGCACTACCCTAGGACGTAACAAGTACCTCAATGTTAATACAGTGTTACAGATGGGAGGAAGATACAGCATACCTGATTATCCCAAGGGAATCACACATCATAGATTTGTTGGTTGTATCAGGAACTTCGTCCATAATGGAGAGGTAATTAAATAGGGAGTTTATGTTTGCTGACAAATGTTGATAAAGTATTGCTGTTTTAATGTACAGTCGAACTTCGTTAGCTCAAACTCAGATGGTGCGAACACCATGGATCACTCAAACTGTTTTTTTCGTCCTGTCAATTTTGCTGTTAATTCCTTTTTACGGCTAAGGCCTGCTGTACTGTGCATCAGTTTATTATAGTGTAATGAAATTGTCCTGAGCCAAAACCAGATTTTATTCTCTGAAATTACGGAACTTCGGTGGCTCAATCTTCCGATATCTCGGTCACATTTTGACAGTCCTTTCGAGTTTGAGCCACCGAAGTTCTACTGTATGTTGATTGATAATTGCTTAAGGTCCAGCAAGGTTTTTAATGTTGATGAAGTATTCTGAAAAGCACAAAGTTATCGTAACTGACTACAGGTACTTACTACTAGGAAACAATGCTGTTAATTGAATTTAGTCTAATAATTACTATTTTGTTTTCGATTTTATCATGCAGATCCAAGTTTTTAGGGCTTCCGCTAATCTTATTTACCACATTTTCAAAGGCTTTAATCCAGATTTTAATAGAAAGGGGTTGGAAACTATGATATAAACTTCTTTTCAAAATACATATATATTAAATAATTGTATGTTGGACGGGAATATCCTCCATGAGCATTTTCACACATTTTCCTTTTCTTTGTTTTTTTTTATTTCTTGAATTTCTGCAGCTTCTCATAGTCAGACAAGTACTTGGCGATTTTCCCAATGAAGTATACCATAGAATGAACAGCTGTGGTAGACGTCACATATTTTCCATGGAAAACTGTTGGAAGTTGTAATTGTTTTGAAAATAGAAATACAGTAGTCCCCTTCTTATAAGATCCACTCCAACCAAAGGCCACCTCTCTTTTCAGGCCAGATTTTAGAGGTGATTGGATAGTAAGATATATACAATATTGGTGTATTGACGGTAAATATAGAATTTATGTGGCGAGGCTTAGAAACGGGGGAAAGAAGAAGCTTTTTTGCCTCGCCACATAAATTCTGTATTTACCGTCAATACACCAATATTGTATTTATCCTGCAATAAAATTTGCAAAAAAATGATATTTAATTTAATAATAATAATAAAAAGATAACGGAAACCCCATTGATACCTCAATAGTAGTTCTGGTAAGGGGTGTGGCTTAATATCTTTATTAGGCTAGTGTGAAAAGTGTTATTATGACAGGGGGTGTGACTTATTAGCTTTATTAGGCTAATGTGAAAAGTGTTATTATGACAGGGCTGTGGCTTAACAGCTTTATTAGGCTAATGTGAAAAGTGTTATTATGACAGGGCTGTGGCTTAATAGCTTTATAAAGCAACAGTTTATTTCAACCCATTTATTATGACAAAAAATAACCCAATTGCAGGATAAACTACTATATTGTTTCTCCTACCTTCAAGGGAGGCCACCCCTCTTGCAAGGCTACTTTTTCATTACAGAAGGAGTTTTCTTATAATAAGGGGACTTTTGTACGAGTCTTGTTCATAAGGGATAAAATAAAATTCTACCATTTTCTCTTTTCTTATTATAGCTGTATGATTTACATACGAGTAGAAATCATCCCGGTGAGAACCATCAGAATGGTTGCCAAAAAGAAGATGCCATTTGTGGTTACGACACAGTAAACATGGGACCTAAGTGTGGTGACTATGGGACATGTGAAATGGTTAACTGGAACCAGAATGAAGTACAGTGTCGTTGTAAGCCTGGTTACAGACCTGTTGATCAAACTTCTATGAAGTGTCAGATTGGTAAGTTCTTCAAGGTTTTGATGATGCACCATTTAAGAAATATGATTGTGACTGTAAAATGAAGAAAAGCTTTAAAATTTCCTAAACATTTAAGATTCAGATGTCGTATGTCTCCTTGATTGTTTTGTTTCCTGTCCATCCAGCTGTCACAAAAGTTTGTATGGGCAGCTCCTCCAAAAAGAGATTGTAATTTTGAATGTAAAATATATTATCATAAAATAATTAGTGATTCTATTGCAGAAAAGTTACATCATTTCCTTATGAAATGCAGTTATGTTTACTGAAATGCATTTTATTGGTGCGATCCCCAATTGTTGGCTCCAGAAATCTTGTCAATGGACACCTATTATGAAAAGAAAGTTTAAATAGTGATGGTCAACAATTCCACCAATATCAACAAAATGAACTATCACCTCTCACTTCGACCCATAGAACACAAAAAAAGACTTATGATGTTAGAAATCCATGTCTTTACTTGGGACATTCACAAAAATGTCTTGATATATTTTTTTCCCATTTTAGCAACAACAGTGAGAGACTTTGATTCTAATGCTTTCTTGGCATGGGAACTCAAGGACCCATTCTTAAAAAGTAGGAAGAAACATCATCTAAGTTTACAATTACAGTTCCGTACAAGAGATACTGACGGAGGAGTACTGTTTCATCTTCCATCTACAGGGGACCAGTTTATAACAGTAGAGGTAAGTTATCTTTCACTAGTTGTTATTTCAAGTATTCAATATGCAGTATGGAGTATAAATATCTCAGTTAATTCAGAGCTTGTGGTTCATATTATGATTTCACTGATAGACGTCTGATGCTAACAAGGAAGCTACTGAACCTAGGGCTCCTAAGGGTTAAGATGAAGTTATTACTTCGAAAGTTTTATTTCACCACCATGACTGTTGACTATTACAGAATATCTGTGTCACTAATTTGTTTGTCGTAACCACCATCCGGTCCTTTCCTCATTCATGACTTGTCACTGCTTACCCTGATATAATCTTCAATTTCATGACTCATCACTGCATACCTCTGACATAAACTTGTTGAAGGCGGTCAGTACTTGATAGAAGTAACAATCTAAAATTTTTCAAATAAAAGCTGTTGCTATAAATATTTTTTAATTATATTTGTTTTATCTGTATATTTCAGATTTTAAATAACAATTTACAAGTACGGTATAATCTAGGAGACAAGGACCGTTCCGCTAGTAACATCATTAGCCTCTCTGATGCCAAAGCTAACAATGGTCAGTGGCACACGGTCAAATTTATAAGGTCTGGTCAATGGATACAACTGAAGATGGACAGTGGAGAAGGTCGATATTTCAACGAGACCTTTGGGAACCAGCAGGACAGTATCGGGTTCTATTTAAGAAAGGACAGAATTGTCTCAGGATCAAGAGTTGTTTATGATCCAAGTACAAGATTTGAAGGAAGAGGACTTGTTGATAGTAAGACAATACATCAGTGATTCAGCTACACTCTCGGTCTTCGGACATTTGCCAACCTATTTCTCAAATTTTCCTTAAGAATTTTATAAAAATTAGTTTAATTATTAAAGAATGAAGAAATTGTGATAAAACTAGCAATTTTTCCTGAAAATTTCAAAGTCTAGCTGAAACACTGTACATTTGTAAACGGTTAAATTATTCCTTGCAATGCTTTTGCTCAGTTTGCTTCACACAAAAGAGTGCACCATTTTACTCATATACTTTATTTAATTTAATTCTTTATTTATTTAACGAAGATTACTAGTATTTCTCCTCAAAAATGCTTCATTTGATAAAAACATCATAAAGTCAAGTTTTTTTTTCATGCAAGATTTTGCAGATATTCATATTGTGACAAGAAAACAAAGAAATACATGTATATTAGAATTTGTAAGAAATGATATGGGGATAAATTAAAATATTTAATATATAAAACGATATAATAAAAAGGAAATTAGGGGAGATAACTTATAAAAGTTGCTATAAACTGATGTAGTATTAGTTACTCATGCTTGCCTAGAATGTAGAAGTAAAGGTTTGAGCCTGGTTTAGGTACAACCTAGAGACAGTAATAATATAATTGTTAGTAACATAATGCTGACAAGACAAATTGTTCACTTACTCAGTCATTCACTCAATTTAGACATTATGAAGCTAAACTATTTTTCATATAAATATTTTTTAAACTTCGTTTTAAACATAAATCAATCTTTTATTTACTAGCTTGTATAACAGATGTTAGACTTGATAACCAGTGGTTCCCCATGACCATGAAGGAAAGTACCGCCAGCCCTGCAGCTGTTATGACACTAAGTTCTAACGTTAGAATTGGATGTTATCGGGAAGACTGTGCCAAGGCTAACTGTCAATTAGGAAAACCAATCAGTAAAGTTTGTTACCCATTGTGGGGAACATTTGAGTGTAGGTAAGTTTGTGTAAAGATAAACAGGATTTCTCTCCTGTACCTTACTTGAATTAATGGTGCATGTATATATGTAAGACTCAGATCGACGTCCAGTCTCTAATCGACGTCCAATTCTCAAATATATGCCCGTTTTTCACTTTCTCAAATCGATGTCCAGTGACGTCACTGATGTATACTTCAAACGACGTCACACCTGTAAGGAAATGTTTTTGAAGCAATGATGGAGAAGGGATAAGACCAGATTCCAGATGAGGGGTTCTTGATGACAAAAATGCCTATGTATTTTATAGTCATTGTAGATAAAATCCTATTGTGTTTAGGATTACTTCTACTTTAGCAAACCCTAACCTGAATCCTAATCCTAACCCTAATCTTATACTCAGTACAACTTAATGCAGTGAAAAACAATAATTTGCAGTCATCGAATTTTCACTTCCAATAAAGCTGAACATCACTATATAACGGAAATATTGTTGAAAGTGGTGTTAAATACCCAAGTATCATACAAAAAAATTGTAAAAATATCAAATGTAATCAGAATAGTGAATGCATACTTGTAAACACATGCTATGAAATACCATAAAAGAAATAGTGCGTTGTATTAAAATCCATTGCCAATATGAATTAAAGTCTAATAACAGAATTTATCAGTAATTAAAACATTTTTCCTTTCAATTAATGACATTTTCAGTATCAACTGAATGGCCATGATATCAGTCACTGTGACATCAAACACATATTGACATTAACGATGAAAACAATTACATCAGTTTTGAAATTTTTGACATACTCACAGGGTTAGACCTTCATAACTGACATTATTCTATATCTTCTACTCCGTTCCTAGTACCAATGAAGGACAAACTTTACACACAAAGTTTAAAAAAAAATAATAATAATATATTTTTTATGCATACAAAGTAAAGATTTTTTATCAAATTTGTTATTTTTAGATGTCCTAAATTCAGTACACCCATTTCCAGTATTGACTGTATCCCTATTCTATACTGTGCTGGACAGAATCCATGTTACTCGGGAGGAACATGTATAGAACTCAATTTCCCTGGAACATTCCGTTGTAAATGTCCTCCTGGATGGACAGGAGAATTATGTAATCAACAAGCTGTAACGGAGGTGGCACAAGGTGGAGTCACAACAGAATTACTTGTCATTATATTCGTCAGCATATTTGCAGTATTGTGTAAGTGTTGTCTATTTGATTTTATTACATATACAGTTTTACTTAGAGAGTCTACGTGGTCCTGATCGTATGGTAGTTGGATTTGCAGCTCCCTGTGCAATCAGTACCTGTCACCACTTAAGTTGTGAGTTCGAATCCCACTCATGGCGAGGTGTACTCAATACAACATTATTTGATAAAGTTAGTCAGCCTGTTACTTCAAATTGATTCATTATTATTTTACTGCAACTTACAATGTTTATGGTAATGGTTTTGTTAAATCTTCTAAAATTTTAACAGATATGATAAAAAGTCATATTAAGTTCTTATTAATATAAAGTTAGTTTAATTTGGACCATCTTACTAATTTGTCCCATTTTGTTTTTGTACAGTGATGACATTACTGTCCTTCCTGTTCGTGACACGTTGTAAGAAAAGAGAAGGTGACAAATCTATCCTGTATGATGATCAGTACGATGATATCAGAGAAAACGTTATTGATCACGATGAAGAGGGAGCAGGTAAGATAAATAACTAAAAATAGTCATATTTGGAGGGTTTTTTAAATTTTTAGACCATATTATGATTTTGAGATTTTTGGGTACAGTTTGGAAATGGAAGTCTTCTTGGGCTAGATTATCAACATTTTCAATTTTTTTTTATCTAGAAGCCAGTCTTAGATTTCATGAACAGCATCCGTGGTTTAGTGGTTAGCGTTCTCTCCTCGGGTGAGTAGATCGTGGGTTCAAGCCTTGAGTGAGTAGATCGTGGGTTCAAGCCTTGAGTGAGTAGATCGTGGGTCCAGGCCCTGATCAGGTCAAACCAAAGACTGTAAAATTGGTATTTGTTCCTTCTGCGCTAAGCACACATCATAGGAAGAAGAGCAAAGACCGGTTGACTCGGAATCAGGATAATGTGTCGAGTGGGGTGACCTGTCTAACCTCAGACTGTTGTTTCAGTGAGCTATTCACTATAAAAATCCAACTAAGCTAGTTGGTCTAGTACAAAGCGGACCTCGCCATCATCTCATTGAAAATTAACTTGTTCTCACCATGATATAGCTGAAAAATTGCTGAGTTGGCATTAAACAACAATTACTCACTCACTAGATTTCATGAGAGAGAAAAATATTTCGGACTTTTAGTTTTTCAGTGAACAAACCAGGACAAATTACAGTAAAAAGTCTTATTTTGACTGATGTTTATCTCAAGATGTTTTTAGGCATCATTATATTAATGATAATAATAAACTTGTATTTCTCAGCTGAAGAAGATCAAGATATATATGACATATCCCGTCTACGTAGAGCAGACATGCCATACATAGATAAAGGCTATCATCTACTGTCAACTGGACCATTAGGCAAAAGTAATCATTGTTTATTTCATTGGATTATATTATAATATTATATAATTTTCAATATTAACCAATAGCAGTCTTTGCCAGGGGAAGGGAATGTAATATACATATACAATACAAACAGAGATCAGGAGAATGTGTTCAAGTGTAGTGACGTGTCATTTCACGGACTGTTGTTGTAGTGAGCTAGAACTATAAAAATCCAACTTTGTGTGCTGGTCTAGTACAAAGCAGACATCATCTTCATCATCATCTCATAGGAATGTAACCTGTTATCACCATGATATCGCTGAAAAATTTGAGTTAAACGACAATCATTCACTCTCTCAATATAACTGAAATGTTGCAGAAAGCAGGGTTATGCAGTCATAATCTAATACAATAACTGAAGCAAGGATCTGATGTTTTAAAATGTCTTGATACAAGTATCATTTTTTTCTTTTAAATATTTCTTTGTAAGAATTATATTCTATGTTCTAAATATACTAGGGTGCTTCCCTCATCTTATAAATGTTCCAACATTTTATTTTTGAGTTAGAGCCCAATTTTAATCTAAATTTGTACAATAATACCCCCAGCAAAGCTATTCATAAAAATGGCCTCCCAAATCAGATACCGGCCAATTTTTATGCTTGATGATTCTATTCATTACTGGTTTCATTAACCATGACCCTTTAAACGGTCAAGGTAAATGAGTGTTCGACTTCTGGTCTGTTTTATTTATATCGTCTTCTATACCTATTATTTATTACAGACGATATAAATAAAACAGACCAGTAGTCGAACACCCCTTTACGGTGGCCATTTAAAGAGTCATGGTTAATAAAACTAGTAATGATTAAATTCAACATGCGTAAAAAGATCCCAGTAACTAATTTTGGTATCCAGCTTGTGCCTTGTCCAACCACGATTAAATTATGTCGGGGCTCTCTAATTTGACCTTGAACCTATTCATAACTATCAAGGTTTTTTCGAATGGGATATCATGTACATAACACATGTACGTGACTGTTTACATTATTTGCATATCGCCAATATCGACTCAATAACAATAGTTCGACTTCAAAGAGATTATATTTACAACGCAATAATCCATTTTAACCCAGCGTTTTTTCTTATACGATGTCATTTGTGGATAGGCGACCAATGGAGAATAAGTTTCAAAAATTAATTGCTTGTAGATTTTTAATTTCATTTATTAACAATGTAAGATTGCAATACAAAAAATGCATCTTTGAATGTAGATTTTGTTACTGGTTCGATTATTGCGATAAAATTGATTGAAATGCACATAACCAGATTTGCATAATTTTCTATCCATAATTTCCCCCTTGATGCAGGTCAGATAGATGTTCCTTTAAAATATAAATTAAGTTTCTGTACAAAGCAAAAAAAAAAAAAGAAAAGAAAGAAAACTGAAAAACTAAAAACATACATATTTCATTTTATTTACAAGTTGAATTATTGTACAAGTTAGATACCGTACATTTCAAACAAAAGAACTGAGCATAATAGAATATGGAAAGCTTCTTTTTCCGCAAAGGCTTCGACGCCTTTGGCGTCTCAGCCTTCACCCGTGTACTCGTGCGGAAAAAGAAGCTTCCCAGATCCAATAAAGGACAATTCTTTTGTTTGAAATGTACGGTATCCTATACTTAGATTTTTAAATACCGGTATTAATATCTCTCTATATATATATTTTTTTATAGTTTACAAGCAAAAAAATCTATTCATAAGGTATATAGCAATATTCATAAGGTACATAGCAAAACTTAACTCATCTGTAAAGATTTTATGATATTTTTTAGCTCCATATGGTGATGGCATTGAGAATTTCATTCAAGACAGAATGGGTAAAGCTGATGAAGACCCATGTGGACCCCCACAAGACAATGTGATGGAGTTTGCATACGAGGGTGGAGATAGTGATGCAGGGTCCCTCAGTTCTCTGAATACCAATTCAAGTGATGGTGACCAAGACTATAATTATTTAGAGGACTGGGGTCCAAAGTTTGCAAAGTTAGCCAATATGTATGGCGGAGGAGAGGATGACTTGTAGCATTCAAAGATATGACTTCAGCCTGTAGTGTACTAGTCATCATTTTGTGTGTACATAGACACATGAGATCTAATCTCATGTCAGACCACCTATCCACTCATGTATGAATATTTCCAAAAATGGTGTGTTATATATTTTGATTAATGAGATCAAATCTCTCACAAAACCTTTTTGTTTTATCAAATATGATCAAATCTTTATGAGTATAAACGATCAAATTTATTGAAGCATATGAATCTCATGATTTGAAACATATCATTAATTTAGTTTATGCCATGGGAAATTAAACATTCCAAGGAAATAAATAAAGGGAGATAATTTTTTAATTGATATTCATTGCAATAAGTCATGTGATTGGTTGTCTTAAAATAACTAACACAGAAATGCAACATTCAACTATAACAAGGAGAAATTTGGATTCAGGACAGTTATTTCCAAGTCCATGGAAGTCCAACATTTCTGGAAGGCACTAAATATAACTTAGACTTTCATTACTGTTATATTTATTGCATTCCATTGAAATTTCACATAAAAGAAATAATCTTATTTAGGCAATAAATAGGTAAAAGAAAAAGCTTAAATTATATCAAATTTTCTATGAAAAAATTGTGAATTTATCCAATTTTTGACAATTATGAGAATTTTAAAATCATGTTAAATTGTGTAATGGAAGAAAGATTTTTACTCTGACAGATTTTTTTAGCTTTTATATTTTCAAACAATGGGAAAATATTTATAGTTTTTCATGTCGTCAAAAGTTTTAATTTTTTTTTCAATATGTTTATTCACTTGTTCCTAATGTGACACACTGCCATATTTCCTATTCAAATAATTGACCCACCAATTTTTATATTGTAATTATATCCCTTACTAGTTCTTTCTCCATGGAAGAATGGATGAAAACGATGGAAAGCCGGCCATTTTCATCATATATAAGTAATGAATAATTTCCAGATTTTTCTTGGGAGTTAATATTAATTGTTGTGGAAACAGTTTGTTGTCATATCAAGTCTACATTAACAATGTTTAACAATGTCACAATCCAAACATTTTATATTTTTGATAATCATCGTGTCATTACATCGAACGTTCCATTTTTTGCCTTTTTATACTCATTGATGTAGAATGTATCACACATGACATAATCATTACATACGTTGTTCTGTTAATCATACAGCCATTTTTAGAAATTAGAAATCGTTAGAAATGTAATCTTTATTTCTTAAATTGTTGTGTTACACAAATTTTTCACACCAAGATTAAAAAATCTTCTACAGTACATAGAACAGCAATAAATTTAAAAGCACTGTTCCATTACTTTAATTCGTGTCTAAATGCAATGTGGAATTGTCTCTCATGTTCCTTTCTTACTAATAGATCAGAAAATATATAGAGTTCATCAATTACAATAAAAGTTATAAAGAGGACAATGCAGTGTGTAGAAAAAAAGGAATTTTCTATTGTAGCTTTTCAGTGAAATTTTACATCTTAGAACTTTACATGTGAAACATTTTCGTTAAAAAAACCCTATAAATGATGACCACACAAGAACTCGTTGCCCCCTAAATTCACAGTTGTAAAAAACATAACGAAACATGGGTTAAATCAATGAATGGGATAAAATGAAAGGACAAATCAAATTAATTTTGTTCTGAAATAAATGTATGTTTTAGAAAATATAATAACTGACAACTTAATTATTATTTGACGAATTTCTAGGACAAAAAAAAAAAGATCCCTTGTCATACCTGTTTTTTATGCAATAACATGAAATTAATATTTGCATATACATGTAGATTTAGTTGTAGTGTATAGTCCTTTTTACAGAAAACCATGTATTTTTATTGTAGTATTTCTTCCTTGTTTCTTTGCTTTGCCAAAAATAACATTATTTTATGGCTTATCGTTAAAGCATAACAATCTCTTCAAGTTTAGAATATTACAAACAGAACATGTTATACCCTGTCAGTATAATAGGTTGTGAGACTTGTGCAATACCATGTGTTGTGTTACCTGTATATTTTGTATGTTTTTAGCTTCCACCCAATTGTTTTATTGCAATAGCTCAAAAAGCCTTACTTGTCTCAGTACATCAGTATTATTTTGTTTAGTTTAATGGTTGTGGGTCTCTACTTTACTTATACATAGTTTTTTGAAGTTCTTTTTTTTTTTTGTGTGTATAAAGGTTGTTAATTAGTTGAAGCACATTTGCAAAATATATATAAAAGAGAAATTGTTGGGCAGATTTGAAATTGTAAAACATTTTGTAACCTTCAATCTTCTTGATTTTGTCTCATTCATATATTAAAGTATTGTTATTATTCATAAACTAATTCATAAATCTTGATGCAGTAGTCTCCCTCTTATCAGGCCTTCTTTTAGAAGCACTTAATAAAATACTACTTAATTGTACCCCTCTTATCAGGCCACTTTTGACATTGCAGAAGAAGGTAGTACTGTAAGATAGGGACTATTGTATTTGTCTTGGTTCAATTTTATTGGTGTGGATCAATTTCTTTTTCATTGGAACTACTTTTCATGGCTTGATCAAAAATGCAGTCTTGATATTTGAATTTGTTGTCAGATTTGATATTTTGCTCATGGCGATCTTGTTAAATATTCTCCTGGAGATGCACTTAAATGTCGTGATACCCACGATACAGGTCGAAAATTGGTACCCAAAGAAAAAAAGATAATCCACAGAACTTGTATAATACATATTGTTGACAATTATTTTTGAGGAGCAAACTTAGGTTGTGATTTAATACATGTAGTGTGAATCAATTTATAAGATATACTGTATGTGGATTAATATTGAAAAATAAAACTTTGTCTTATTTATATAAGTAAAGACCATGCAAGACACTCGTCTAACGACTTGTTTCTTGTCTAGGAAGCACTATTCTTATATTATTGAAATAGTCTTTTAGTGTCTTTTTGAAAATGTTTAATTAGATTTTGAAAAAGTAAAATGTTTTTTTTTTTTCATTTTTCAAATGTTATATTATTTTGTTTTTTTTTGCAAATGTTTTATAAATAGCTTTTCATATTTTTGTTTAATACCATATCTGTAGTATAGTTGTGAGCATTGTACATATAAAGTAAATAAGTTCATGTGGCCAAAAAATAATAAAAGAAATGTATGTTTCCAGTTACCTAACCTTTCATGGATATTGAATATGGGAATTAATAAATAGATGTATTGCAATGAGAGAAATTTTGTGTTCAAATAACAGTGAAACCTGTCTATACCAAACCTCAAGGTTTTTTGTTCAGAGTAGACAGGTTTTTTGTTCAGAGTAGATAGGTTTTCAGTTTATACAGATTAGATTAACAAAGATTCCTAAATTAGGGAGGGCCATCGTGGTCGTGATCGTATGATAGGATTCACAACTACCTGTGTAATCAGTGCCTATCACCACTAAAGTTGTGAGTTTGAACCCTGTTCATGACAAGGTGTACTCGATACAACATTATGTGATAAAGTTTGTCAGTGACTTGCGACAGGTCTGTGGTTTTCTCCACCAATAAAACTGACTGCCACAATATAGCTGAAATATTATTGAAAGTGGCATTAAACACCATAAACCAACCAACCAACCAAAATTAGGACTTTATTTAATGTTGGGTTTATACATTATTCCGGTTTATTTATGGATCAATTTAGACAAGTTTCACTGTAATGAAGAAAATAAACTTTTTAGAACTTTGTGTATTTCTAAATATTTTGTAAAGTTACTGGAAACATACAAGTCTTGCTCCGAGTGCAATTTTTCTGTACATGTGTTTAGCTGAATATTGTATACATGTAGAGGTGTGAGTTCTTGTTAAATCTGTTTTAATATTTAAACGTGTTACCTATTTATTTATCATTATATTTTGCATGTTATATAATTTAAAATTCATACTGCATTCCACAAGATAAACAAATTTTGGAAAATAGACGAACTTAAGCTAAAATCAGTAAAGAAATAGTAATTTAAGAAAAATCTTGGAAGGATGTTTTAGTTTTTCTTAATGTGTTCTGTTGTAAACAGAACGTGAACATAATTTGTAAAATGAAAGCAATAAATAGCACTTTGTTTTGGTCAAGATGTCTAAAGATTTGAGTACCTGGACTTTATGTTACTGTTTGTATTATAAGATACAAAGTGAATCGTTTTGACTTCCAAACTTATCGTCTTTCAGAAAATGAAATTATTTGTTCAGTATACTGTATAACCCTTGACCCCAAAATCCTTGTATTTTCTGAACATGTCCAGTATTTTTGTTTATTGTCCCGGAATTTTCTGTAATCAAAGTTGTAATTATTCACTTTCATCCTTTGACACATTTCTTTTATACAAATATAAAGAGTAGGATTCAAATAAATAAATTCAGTATTTTCATTCTAGATAAAGAAAGTAGTAATTTTTTAGAGTAAAATTTGACAAAAAACTTAAAAAAATAAAAGGGTAAAATAATTTGATATTTTACTGTATGGAAGTTTCAAATGAAGTCTAGTCATGTACATTTATTTTTTACAATTGACATTATGTGCTTACCTTGCTGTAAAGATGGCAAGCTATAAATTATGGTGCTTCCTTGTGATCGGTGTTTGTTTTTTCATGTTTATAACGTAAGCGTACAGCACATATCACAAAATTTATATAATCATCACAAATGAGTTGACTAAACATTCTCATCCCCATGACAACAACATCATATCAATCATGTTTTGTATTTTTATAGTATAGTATACCAAATTACTTGATTTAAATACCAAATTTGATTTTCCTGGACCAAGAAGCCAATTGAGGCTACTGTCATTAAAAGGGTCCAATGTTTTTTTTCTTTGTTTATAAAATAAGTAAAATAGTGACTTATGTTTAAGGCCATACACAGTTAATTTCTTGGTTCTCAGGCCCGCCCGCATGTGGAAATTCGTCGCCACATTGCCGATTTTTTTGCAAAAATAGTAAAAAAAAAAAAAAAAATTAATGCGGTAGCGCTGTCCGTACGGGAAAAACAACCGCATCCGTTTTTCTCTTATATCGCGTGGTCGGTGAAACGCTTTAAAACGCATCATGCTTAAATGAGATTTAATTGTTATGACAATGTATAAATAAAAAACGTATTTCCGTTTGACATTTAGACAAAATGTCAATCGTTTCTGTGCAAATTCGGCAAAATTGTTTGTGCAAATTCGGCACAAATGTTTGCCAGTTTTACCAGGAAACATAATAGGGGGCTTCTCCGAAGCTTGTACCTTATTGGAATTGTTTACGGAGATAAAAAATGGTAAGTTGGGACCAGCGGATTGGGCATTTCCATAAAAATTAACCACTTGTGATGTTTCTGCCACCATCGGAAGAAATAAAATTGAAATTTTCAATAAAGTAATGAAAAGATTTATACATTGCCATATTTTTCACAAAAAAAAAAGAAGAAAAAATGCCTCCCTCATCACTTTTTACAGCAGTAAAAGGATAAAAAATAATGCTGCCCTCCCTCATCAATTTTGACAAAAAAGGGCCTGAGAACCAAGTAATTAACTTTGCATGGCCTAAATTTGCATTTTTTATCCATTTATTTAAATTTCTTGCACTTTTTGAAAATAAATTCTGATATTGAAATAATTAGAAACTTTTATTTTCTAAAGGTGCATTATCCAAATTTTTCAATACCCTGTATTTTATGTTGATTGTATTGCTAAAAATAATCAAGTTCTAAATGATGAGTAAATTATATCTTAAAAATTTTCTAGATCGTTATAACGTTTTTTTGTATAATTTTATCAATATATCAATTTTTTTCTGTTGTCATTATTTATGATGTACATGTCTATTACATGTCATGCACTTAACAGAAAAACTTCAGAAAAAAGTGCAATACCAATTTTTTTTCTTAACTGCAAATAAATCTTTCATGCAATATATTTAATTTTTTATCATGTGCTACAAGTATTAGAGGTCACAAAAACACTTAAACCTCCATGTTACCTCCTGTGCTATACTATAAGGTAATCTATTAACTTAAAAAGTGCTCAGGTAGCCTCTTATTTCTAGAGGTCATATAAATAGACAATATATATGTACGTACTTTGTCAGAAAATAAGAAAAAATTATTTGTACGAGCTTTAGAAACGGGTAGAAAAGCTAGCTTTCTGTCTGTTTCGCAGCGAGTACTAATGAATTTGATATCTTCTGACAATGTATGTATATTGTGTTTATCCTGCAATGTTAAAAAGCACAAAATAATGGGCAAATTGTCTAAAAAGAGCAGAAATAAGTGTTGTTCTAATCCATTTGTGTGGTGTCCTCTTTCAAATGCTTATCTTACTGTTGCTCAACATAAATCAGGTACAAGAAAACTGTATCTTGGTCAGCAACCGTAATTTTTTTTTTATCCAGTCAATGTAATTTGACTGCTCCAATAGAACTAGTTCATGGGGATGTTGATATGTATATTTAGTTAGTATCTACTGTTAGCATCATATTTGTTTTCCACATTTTCAAAGTAAATTAAAAGTGATGGAGTATTTATGTTGACTTGTTATTTATAAAAAGCCTGTAAATAATGGTTATGTCTTGTTAGAATTAATAGACAATATCTTCCGTGACGAGAGACAGCTGTTGCTGTGACCCTATGTCAGTTCAAGTGAGAAGTACTTTAGCTATATTCATGACGAGAACAATTATACAAAAGCAGTTGAATTTACATCTCCATATGTAATACAGGTATTACCTTAGAATAGTCCAACACTTGAATAATTTTTTTTTTAAATGGCCATCTTATGGGTTTTTGATAAAAAATTAAATATTCTGCCAATTTATTTCGAAAAGGGATCTAAAAGTGGCCCAAGTTTAGAAATTTCACATATTTGGAAGGTATATAGATTTTTATTTTTCATCTGATTTTGACGTGTTTTTTTTTTCTATTAAAGGGGCCAAATAGAAAATTGAGACCAAAACCTAAAATACAGTAGGTCAAGCAAAATACTGTGTTCATATTTGCTTTTAATATACACTTGTTCAACTTTGCCTTGTCGACATGTCCTCGGCATAGCCCTTTATTCAGCTATATAATGACTTCCTGAATTACTAGGAAAGGAAAGCTTGGACAGTAAAAGTGAAATGAAGGTGTCTGGAAACCTCAGAAGTTGTTAACACATACTTTACTGGTGTTAGCTAGGCCTGTGGTCAGATGTCAAAAATATGGAGAAGACAAAACAAAGTTGAAAAACTTGTGTCTGATCCTTTTGTTATTATTTAGACAATAAAATATATACAAATTAACATTTCCACCACTGAACCACATCAATGGTGTAGGTGGTATGGTTAACATGCTCACTTGATGTGCTGTAAATCATGGGGTCGAGCCCCTGTTAGGTCAAACCAAGACAATTCCACCACTGAACCACATCAATGGTGTAGATGGTATGGTTAACATGCTCACTTGATGTGCTGTAAATCATGGGGTCGACCCCCGTTAGGTCAAACCAAGGACTATGAAATTGGAATTTGCTGCTTCTCCACTAAGCATGAAGTATTGAAGTGTAAGAAAATACTGGTTTGCATAGATTCGGGATAATGAATCCTAGTGGAGTGACATGTCTATCCATGGATGGTTGTTTCAGTAATCTATCACTATAAAGATCCAATTACGTGTGTTGGTCTAGTACAAAGCAGACATCATCATTTCATTTCATTGAAAAAAATATACCTTGTTCTCTTTATTTCCATTTGCCTCGAAACAGGAAAGAATAATTTGCCAGTTGCTCGCTTTTTTTCCTGATTCTAACTTATAGCTCATACAGATAAATTATATATTTGCTGACAATGTATATATATTGTCTATATAAAAATTTGGAACAGTAATGGTTGACAATTAAACCAAGACACTATTTTTGTATTGTATAAAAATTGAATGAATCCTGGATGATATAAAAGTTAGAAGATACCAAAGGGGTAATTATAAGTCGTAAATCAAAGGAAAGACAATACAATGGGGACAATGGGCCAAAAGAAAAAGAACAAACAATGATCTACAAAACACTACACAGAAAAGTAAAGAAAACAGGTGAACTCTGGTGCTCCAGAAAAGGGGGGGGCAGTTCTTGCTCCATTAGTGGCACACATCATGTTACTCTTGTTACAAATGAATGTTACGAATGAAGAAAGGACCGAAATGGCAGTACAACACAAAAAAAGAATATTTTTGGCACTTTTTTTCAATCAGGATAACAATGACAGTCTTCGTGCTAACCTACTTGCCCGAAGCCCGGGACAAGTAAAACTGGATTTGGACAAGTGAAAATTATGAAAGAATTTGTTTGAATAAATAGAAATTTTTCCTAAATTTGGATCTTGGGCCAAGTGTAACAGTGTTTTCTTTCCACCAGTGTATTCTTTCCGGAGGACAAGTTACACTAATGTATTTCCTGAGGAATTATTGCACTAGGTTATTTTTTCTATGCTAACCCTAACCGGAAATTCTACACACCGGAATAAAAGTACGCTTACACAAGTACCTGGTAGGTGAAAAAAATTAAGGCAAAGACTGCAATGAAACAGTGACAATTTTCTTTGTTAACAGAAATTATGTGAAATATGAGTGATGTACCTCAAATGAATCTTTATGTTGTCATGCATTTTTGTGTTTAGTGTGTGGTCATTTTGAGTGAGAGCTTACTAGTTCAGGTTTTTTTATCATTAGTTTATATATGTATGTCGTTCTGATACCCCAATTATCAGAGGTTCAGGGTTAGGATCCCATTAACTGGTCCAATCCCATCCCATTTTTGTACCTGTCCCAAGCCAGGACCAGGATTTTCCACAACATATGTTGAGCTCTTTTTTTTGTATTCAATGGCTTGAGTTGAGAGATGATTTGTTTGTTTTGTTTATATTGGTGGAATTGTTAACCATCATTGTTTAAACTTTCTTCACATTTCTATTATAGTAATAGTAAAAAATAAAATAACATTAAATTAAAAAATATTACTGGAAACCATTAGTTTTGGATGAATGACAACAAAAATATATGTTTCTGCAAATTTTACAGGGATGTATATACTAGCATTTTTTAAGACAATATAACGGAAAAACAGTAGTTATTCCAATATTTCTTTTTTAATATTCTTATTCATTTATTATTGAATTCCATAGGTTTATCATATCCCACCATATGTATATAAACGTCAAAATCCTTGAAGCAATTTTCGTCAACAAAAAATGGTTTTCCTTTAATTTTCATGGTTGTAAAGACTCCTGTAATACCAGGAACCTCAACGTCCTCTGCAGTATATTTTAACTCCTTCCGTCTTAAGAAGAATGAGTAACGAGATGCTGTGAATTTCTTTGTAGCTCTATCATAATAAATGTCTGTTATATATTTCTTTGTTACAAAATAAATTATTCCTGTTGTTACGAACATAAAAAATCCTAAAGATCCTCCAAGAGCAACCATTAGGGGTAATGTTAAATTTTCGGCATTGTAATAAAGGTATGGCTGAAAAGCTACACCAATAGTACATGTAGTTAGAGATAAAGCTTTCGCAGCAAACACATGTGTTGTGATTTTCCCTGAGTAAACCAATTCTCCTTTCTTAGGATGAAATAGAGGCTGTTTGCAGTCAGGATCAATGGGAACTTTAGAACACATGCTCCTATAACAGGAAGTTGACGATGACAGTTGAATTGTTTTTGTGAAAAAACAGTTTTTATTGCTATTGACATGATATCGATGAAATATCCTGGAACTGAGCGCTATAAATCTGTAACATTTCATGGTACTCATTGTTCAAGGAATCTCCTGAAATATAGAGAAAACTGAATAACTATATTTTTTCCCTTAAAAACTTTTCTGTCAAAGAAAATCTCTACATACATAAAAGTTAACCTGAACTTCCCATCTAATATATAAAAAAAGACCATGAACCTGACTCACTCATCGGCAAAATATAGCCAGAATCTAAAGAAAAAGAGCCTATCAAACTCTGACTAAAAATACAAAATGTGTTGGCATTTGACTGAAAAAGAAGTTGATAAGGAACAGTAAAAAAATCATCAAAAATCACAAAATTAAAATAGCTCACCTGTGCAATCTAACCATGTGGTTAGTGTTTAATATTTGGTTAAGAACAATACTTCAGTTTAGCCAAAAGAAAACCATTTAATGGTATTCAAAATGGGCATATAAATGTAATAGTAAAACAGGTCTTAACAAAAATGTTGAAGTCATTCAGGCAGAAATAGTAGGTCACGGTGACATATTTGTGTGCAGTGTTTTAACTGTCCACGAAAAATCACATGTGAATTCATCAACCTGGACCAAGTAGTTTGTCTACATTGGACCTAAATGCAAACGTTAATGCAAAAATGTCGAAGTCATTCAGGAAGAAATAGTAGGTCATGGTGACATATATTTGTGTGCTGTGTTTTTAACTGTCCACGACAAACTCGCATGTATGTGAAGTTTCATCAACCTGGACCAAGTAGTTTGTCTACATTGGATTTAATCCCAAACGTTAACGCAAAAATGTCAAAGTCATTCAGGCAGAAATAGGTCATGGTGACCTATATTTGTGTGGTGTTTTTAACTGTCCACGACAAACTCACATGTGAAGTTTCATCAACCTGGGCCTAGTAGTTTGTCTACATTGGACCTAAACGCAAACGTTAATGCAAAAATGTCGAAGTCATCCAGGCAGAAATAGTAGGTCATGGTGACCTATATTTGTGTGTGGTGTTTTTAACTGTCCACGACAAACTCACATGTGAAGTTTCATTAACCTGGGTCAAGTAGTTTGTCTACATTGGACCTAAACGCAAACGTTAACATTGGACGCCGACGACGACGCACAGGTGACGACATAATCATTAGGAAGTAATCATTAGCATCCAATGTTGGTGGATTCCTCAGTGGATTCTTAGATATGTAAAATGGATGTGGACAAGATAAAATTCCTAATGCCACTTTCAACAATAATTCAGTTACATCGTGGTGGAGGAAACTGGAGTACCTGGAGAAAACCACGACCTGCGGCAGGTTACTGACAAACTTTATCACATAATGTTGTATCAAGTACACCTCACAATGAGCATGATTTGAACTCACAATAGATCACAAGATATCTTTATGAAAACAGCATACTAAATATAAATATCAAGTATTTTTCATTGTTTTTGATATTTTTTTTTCAAGAAAAATGTACAAGGAGTCTAATACAAATCGACTGGTATATCGAGTACACCTGGCAATGTGTTTTATTAAATCTGAAACAATTTAAACAAGAAAAATTCTGAAACATAATATTTATTCATCATGTGTTATGATGTCCTTGTGACGTCCTTTATATGGTACGTAATTGTAGTGGATGTGGTACAAATGGTAATGAACAGCTTTTTGCTTGACCAGGACCAGGTACGAAATAAAAGTCGAAATGACAACTCCGAGATTCCTCTGCCGTTCGACGACTATTTAGAACTTGCTGTTGTCGTTGAACGTCAGAGCGCTTGCCATAAACAAAACAGCGGATTTTCCTCTCACACTCGAGAGAGGCACATTTCCACGTTTTGTGACTATCAGATTTTATTTTCTGTCCAAAACCCTTATATAAATCGCTTCACCAATCATTTTTCTATTAATTCATAACCATCTTACCCTCAGAAATTGGTGTTACACTCCATTACAGCACAATTTCCCCAGACCATATGATTTCGTCATTTTGAACACTTGACATTTTGAAATATTTGTCACGTGATTTCGAGAGAACTACTATTACCGCAATGTATCATGGGAGATGATTTGCATATATGATCTGACCTTGTCCAAAATAGGGGGAAACGTAAGACATGCTCTTTCCGAAGCCCGCGGATAACACTGCCAAATGAATCTTTTCTATCCAACATATTTTGTATTATTTTCTTCTGCTCTGATCTGAGCTGTAGATGGAACTGTTTGTCCTGCAGAATACGCTTTATATCGTCTTATATGTTTGTTTACGTATGTTAATTTGGCACACAGCACTAAGTATCTCCCATCATGCAATGCATTGCTGTCATCTTTCAGTTAGTATCGCGAGATCACATTAAAAAAATGGCAGTGAAATGACCAAATCATCGGGTGTAAGGAAAAAACGTGCTGTAATCGAGTGTAACACCACTCTCTGAGGGTAAGATGGTTATGAATGAATAGAAAAATTATTGGTGAAGCGATATATATTAGGGTTTTGTATAGAAAATAAAATTTGATAGCCACAAAACGTGGAAATGTGTTACAAATGAGATGCTGAAAAAAATCCGCTGTTTTGCTTATGGCAAGCACTCTGACGTTCAACGACAACAGCAGATGTAAATAGTCGTCGAACGGCAGAGGAATCTCGGACTACGAAATGACCTGCATCGACACCCCGAGGTTATAGAATTTCTCCGCTAAAATTATAGGCACGTCCTTATCAAAATGATATTTTCTGAAGCACTTTTCACTTAACCGTGTCAAAAGTCATTCTTGTCTTTCAATTGACCACAGAATATACATGTACTCACTTTATCCAGTCGAGAGAACCTAACGGAAGTTGTACTCTTTGAATAAAATCGGAAAAATAACGTGTGGATAAGGATTTGATACGGACAAGATATTCTTTACTTTAACCAAGGATTTCCTTGCTTTAACTTTGGGGTTTTTTTTTTTTTTTATTGTACATAATAAAACGTGAATTGTTTTATTTTATATGATTATAAATCAAATAAATACCAAAAACAAAGTAAAATTTCAAAGTTTTGTTATTTTCTGATATATCGGAATTTGACATATATGGAATAGCAACACCTTAGGAACTCTCTAATTTTGAAGGTGCCGAGAATCCTGGCGCTATTTTGGCAGCCGATCAACATACGAAAGTGAACTCGTCCTGACATAATCCCTGCAGAAAGATGCCTAGAATAGACAATGATATCAAACTGGACTTCAAGGATGTCCTTGTGCGCCCGAAAAGGAGCACTCTTAAAAGCAGATCCGAGGTAATGCACAATATTTAGAAAAAGTAAATAATTTGGTCTGCATTAGAATCGTAATGTCTAATGATTCCTTCAATTTAAACATCTCTGTACAAGTCATTTATGAATACTGTTTGTGGTTATGACACATTTAGTATTTTTTCTAGATTTTATTTTGGATTTTTAACTTTTACATTATTGATCTCAGTGACAAATTGATAATGAAGGTCAATGCAACACAAAATAATATAGCTGCAGGACAACTTAATCCCAAAAGGGATTACAGGACAACTCTGAATGTCTGTAGACAGCCGCTGCAAATTTATAAGACTATTCGATTCTTAATCGCAGCCACTAGACACCACAATATCAATAAACATTCCATGGTAAAAAAAATTGTCAATATGTAAAATAAACACAGAACTATGATTCAGGCTTCCAATGCAAAAATTTGAACAAATCTGTGTATTTTTTCGTGAGCGTTTTTCACATTAAAACTGGTATTTTTGGACGTAGGACTTAGGACTTTAAAATGTTTCACTGTCACATGATTTATTGGATTGCAGACAACTATATATTGACGCAAGCCACTTTTGTCATGTTGCTAATGATGCGAACATACAAAGTGTACTGTTAAACAAAATAGAACAAGTTCAAAGACGTGCCGCCAGATTTGTCAATAACGACTTCTGCCGTCAGAGCAGCATCACAGAAATGCTCCAAAAACTGAAATGTGACTCCCTGCAAGAAAGACAAGCAAGATCTCAACTAGTCATGCTGTATAAAATACAACACCAACTGGTTGCTATATACCAGCTGCAACCTACCTTGTTCCGTCCACAAGATAGACGAGAGGACATGACATACGTTACCTTCAGCCACACACCAGAATACTAGTTTACAAATACTCGTACTTCCCGACAGTAATCAGGTATTGGAACACTTTACCAGCAACTGTAGTTGGATCTCTGACTTGGGAACAGTTTACCAGAGATATTACAGAGATCAGATTAACACCATAGACAGTTCTAGTTGTTTTTACCAGTTTTAACCTGCACGTTTCCGATTTTGGAACATACACATATTCACTTGTAAATAGAACACTTTGTTTCCTGACCCGCACAAGTGTGATAATCTTCAAATTGAAGGATGCACTGTATTTGGAAGAAGAAAATGATCGAGATATAGCAGCTCCATGGTAGCCATTGGCATTAGTTTTCTGTTCGCATCCAATACTTGCATAAGAAATTCAAATGAAAGTAAATAAATAAAAAGTTGCTTTATTTTCACTTAGCATATAGGTATAGAATTTTAATTTGGAAAGAGACATCTTTAAATAATGATATTAAAAAAAGAAAGTTTCTTTTCTGAAACTGTACAAACTTTGTAATTATCTTTCTGTATCATGATTCATTAATGTTATATTGGGGGGGACAAGATGTATGGATCGGGTACGTTTAAGAATTTTCAGAAATGCATTCTGAACATTGCTTTGACTTGAGTCATGTTTGGTCAACAATTGACCCCAAAGTTGAAACAGCACGTTGTTAGATGTTAGAGAATTTTAAAAAAGATACAACAAATATTTAATTTTAATTAGATTGGGGAAACCCTTTGATGAAATATACTTATTTGATTGTAGGTCTTGTATATTCATGTTCTGTTTTGACATTGTATTGTGTCTGCTTCTAAGTTCAAACACAATAAAGTTAAGGGGAAACTGTCTTTTGATTTAGTTGATCTTCTTAAGTTATATATCTGCTTATGCAGACCTATTAAATGAGATTGTATAATATTACATTTATCTGTTTAATTAGGTTGGATGAATGCAATATGACTCAATACTATGTAATATGAATAATATCATTTACCACTAATAATGCAATGCCAGTTTAATTGAATGGATGAGCAATGCAGGTGTTCGAATTATATAATGTTTTGAAATTAAGAAATATATTTTTTTATTATTAGAATTAATTTCAAGGAGATTGGCTGACTTTTTGTGTTAATTAACATCAGACATATATAAGATACATTTATGTTACCTAGTAAAAGGATAATATTATGAATTATGTATATACATGTTATGATGTACAAGTAGTGAGTGACTGATTGTTGTTTAATGCCAACTCAGCATTTTTTCAGCTATCATGGCGAGAACTAATCGGAGAACAAGTTAATTTTCACTGAGATGAAGATGAGGTCTGCTTTGAACTAGACCAACATGCTTAGTTGGATTTTTATAGTGCTAGCTCACTGAAACAACAGTCTGCTGGTAATGTCACCCAACTCTGACACATTAGCCTGATTCCGAGTCAACCAGTCTTTGCTCTTTTTCCTTAATGCAGGGTGCTTAGCAGAGGAGCATCAAATACCAATTTTATAGTCTGGTTTGACCTGATCGGGACTCAAAGCCATGATCTACCGCACTCGAGGCATGCACGCTAACCATTAAACCTCCGATGTGATTGTATGTACAAGTAGTACATGTACATGTAGATACATGTTGTATGTACAAATGTATTTACAAGTAAATATTTTAATGATCTGTTGCTATTGTGCACAAAGGAAGATATTTTTTTTTGCATACTCTCACTTATTAGGCATATGATAATTTCTTTGATTGTTCCCTTATTAATTCCATTATCATTTTCTGTGATTCTTATTTGAAAAAAAACCCACCATAGTCGCAAAAAGAGCAAAGTTCAAATTTCATTTTAACTAGGTTCATTTTGAATGTTGATTCTGGATGATGATGTATGTCAATGTTTAACATGTCATATACATTGTAGTCCTATTTATGGTACTATTGTATTTGACACAGAAAGTAAGGCATTGTATTTCTGTAATCAAATGACACTTGTGTGTTATATTTTTGATTCAGAGGGCAACATAATTGAAGATCTTGTGGCATTTTTTTTAAATAGATTGTCAGATTTTATCAATGTTAAACTATTTATTTGGATTACAATACTGTTATTTTACTACTATACATTAATAACAAAGTGGACTAGGGCCTAGACACTTCCATGGTGGGGGCAGTATATTATAGTGCTGTGCTATGCTAAAATTGTTTAGGAAAATACATGTACTAGGCACAGTATAATAAAGATCAGACCTCTATTTTTCTTTCAAAGAAGTGAAATGCTGTCTGACTAACATTACAATTTTAATTTTTTCTGGTAAAAAAATGCAGGCATACAATGTAGTAGCTATGTATGTTAGTCAGTAGATGCATGATTATTAGTCAGTAACTTGTAGTCATTCTAAAGAACAACTGCATGATAGGAAACTTTTTATAGACTTTTATATCATTTATTGAAAATACCCCTTTTGAAGATTTTCTTGTTGAATTGTTTCAAAATTAATGTGCTTGAGAGAAAGAGTAAATCATCCATTTAATATTCAAGAAGTGAAAAAATTATATTCCTAATGTTGTATATACATTTTTTGTATAAATACATGTATAGGAAAAATTACAGTGAACCACTATAGAATTAAAAAAAACAAAGCCAGAAAATTCTAGACAAAAGCAATTACATTTTGTTTGTTTGCAAGCTTTTAGATTTTTCTTTATATTTGTAATTGTTTTGAATTATTTTAACAGAATCTTCTAAGTTATGCAACAGCGAGTTCTTCTTCTTCTTTTACGGTATGTTGCTTGTTGTGTCGTGTGGACCAGCATTCTTCAACCATGTTTAATTTGTGGATGGCATATGATATTCATATCATTTCAGGGGCATACATTTTGTTAATAATTAATAATTATGCATTAATTATAGCTTATATTGAACATACTGATACATGTATTAATGTGAGGTATCATTTAAAGTTTAAAAAAAAATTCAAATATGAACCATGATTTGGCTAATACATGTATAAAAATAATATGGAGTACATCATTCATTGTGCAACTACCCTTGTTAGCTCACCAAGTGAATTACCATGTGAACTTTTGCCATGACCCTCCTTCCAAGATGACTGCCATTACTAAAAAAAAGTTATTTTTAATTGCAAACATAAGTTGAATTTAATTTTAACTTGTTTAAAATTAAAAATGTGCCGAATTTTCTATAAAATTAAGAAGCCAATTCAAAACCAAGAGATAGGAATACATGCTCCATAATACATGCTCCATGGAGACTTGCATTTTTTTTTTTTTATAAAGTTCTACAATCTAACACGTCCTTGGTATGCACAGTATGCAGACAGCATGAGATTTTGAGTAGCCTAGCATGACCCCATCAAAAGATGGAGACATAAGCAAAGTGTTCAAATTAACTCCAAATTCCCATGTATAATTTGTTTGCTTAGTCTGTAAAGGGTTAGGCTTTAATATTGGTGTGACTTTTACAAGTACCAACCCATCAAAAGATGGAGACATAAACAAAGTGTTCAAATTAACTCCAAGTTCCCATGTATAATTTGTTTGCTTAGTCTGTAAAGGCACAGTAAAGGGTTAGGCTTTAATATTGGTGTGACTTTTACAAGTACCAACCCATCAAAAGATGGAGACATAAACAAAGTGTTCAAATTAATTCCAACTTCCAATGTATAATTTGTTTGCTTAGTCTGTAAAGGGTTAGGCCTATTGGTGTTTATCGTCACTCTCAGCAATATAATATTGTGACTACAATGTACAAGGTTTATTGGATGAGGAAAGTCTGGACAGAAGAAACAATCTAGGGCCAACTTGTCGTTCCTGTTACTGTAATATCAACGTTATCTCTTACATGTTGTTAAATCTGGTCTGGTCTTTAACATGGAAATAGTTTGACATTATGTTGTCATTCATTTTTGTGATAATGTGTGATCTTTTTGAGTGGAAGTGAATCTGTTCAGGGTTTTTTATTGTTTAGATCTGTGTTGCCATTAGAAATCCAGTTGTCAAGAGAGGGAGGGTTGTGAATCCATCAAACAAAAATTGTTTATCCCTGCCACATTTTAGTGCCAATAACATGGTAATCTTTTGAGTTCTGTCCCTTATTACAAGCTGCATATTTGATTTGTCCCATACTATTAGTGGACAATCCTATCGAAGGGCTGTACCTCAGTGTTAAAAAACGACTTCTATACCCTGGGGATCCTTGGTAAAAATTTGTATTGGAACAGTAAAAAAAAATATGATATTTAAAATTGTAAAAAGGCTGATTTTTCTAATACATTTGTTTTGATGTATATAAAACCTTGTCTAGTGTCCCTGAGAGTTTAGTTACAAGTATATTATTAATCACATTAACAATGGTTTTTTTTTTCTAGTATGACAATACCAGGGTTTATCTTGCTATTTATAGGACTTGTTGATACAGCTTGCATTATTGAATGAAACTAGGTCACGATTGCAGATGTGTAACATTTTACAATTTATGATTGTATATTTTGAGTGATACAAATAATATTGTAACAATTTTATATATACTGATATGGGTTATGGCTTATGGTGTTTAATGCCACTTTCAATAATATTTCAGTTATATCGTGGCAGTCTGTACTGATATATGCTAGCAACAACAAATGTTTATTAATTTCAGAGTTTGTACTTTCCATTTAACTGACTGCAGATAATAGGTTTTTCTAGTTTGTTTTTGCATGTAGCTCACCTGGATAAATGAGGATATCTTGACAGCCCTGCTATCCATCCAAGATGGCCACCAGTACTAAAAAAATCAAAATTTAAGTGCTATGTTTTTGTTCTAGAATCAGTTGAAGTTTTAATTGTGGCTGTATTTTTGTAGCAAATAAGTTGTTTATGTACATAATTTGATTTTTCTGTGATTATGCATTTTATGTCTATTTTTATGTTATTTTTTATATGAAAATATCACATTACAATGATTAGCCAATGAGCCAAATTAAACCAAGTGTTGTCTTTTGGTGTTCTAATTACAAAAATATACCTAACAACTAGCCATCTCCATCGAAGATAACTACAGAGTACAGTTGGCAAAAAAACAAAAAGTATCTTGCATTGGCTTACTTGAACATGCTGACATTTGAGCTGTTACTTTATAGTGTTATGGTTATGGTGCAACCATCTTAAATAAGATCTGTAAACTTTATAAAAAAAAAATATTACCCTAATTTTCCTTCTACATCAGAATTAGTACTTTGCATACCAGAAAGCTCATTGGTGGTGTAATGGTTGGCAGGTTCACCTCAAGAGTGGTAGATCGTGGGTTAGAGCTTCAGTCGTGTCAAACCAGAAATATAAAATCATTATTTGTTTCTTCTCCACTAAGAACGCAACACTAAGGATGGAATGGTTGGCTCAGAATCAGAATAAATGTGTCCAAATGAAGCGACATGTCTATTTTGGACTGTTGATTCAATGAGCTAACACTATAAAAATCTAACTTAGCATGTTGGACTGGTACAAAGCGATCATCATCAGTTCATCAAAATGTAACTTAGTTCTGGCCATGAATAACAGAAAAATTGCTCATTTGGCATTAAACCGTAATCACTCACTTGTATTCCCTAAACTGTAATTATTTGTGGACACAAGTAACAATTTTGTGATGTAGTATTTGTTTTTTTTATTAATAAGTTAAAAAAAAAACTGATAAAAAAAATTCAAACTTGTAGTGTGTGATATTACTATACTGACAATATCTCAAATTGAGAAAACTGAAGGTACATTTATTGTACTGTATTTTAATTATTCAGGTGTGCAATGGCAGGCTCCGACCATAAACATGCAGTCTCTGGTTTTAGTTTTTAGTATTGATTATAATATTTATTTAATGAGGATCTTCAACAGCCAGTGGCTATGAGCGGTTTTCCTCAAAAGTTTTTAGTTTTAGTAAAGTGCATTTTGTTACTTACAATACATCACATGTAAAGTTTTTGAGAATTTAAGATAAAAATATGCAGTATAATTCAAAGATACTTGGGACTCACCATTTTTGAGAAAAAATAGCAAAGTATGCACAAATGAAACTCATGACTGAGTGAGACTCATCAAAATTTTATCATACAAGGATCTCTGATAATACACGTACATCTATTGTCTAGTATCAGTTTCTGAAAGTTACATGACAACCACAATGTTATCTATTTTCAGGTTGACCTGGTTCGTTCCTTCAACTTTAGAAACTCCAAGCAGGAATATACAGGGATACCAGTCATGGCAGCCAACATGGATACAGTGGGGACATTTGAAATGGCCAAGACATTAGGAAGAGTAAGACGATAATTAATTCTAGTTTACATATTATTTGAAGTAGACAGTTGTACATGTATAATGAATTAATGTAGGATCATTACACAAGATATATAAATAGTGGTACATGTATATGTATATATATACATCACTTACTGTTTCCTAAGGGGGTTGTGATCATTTGGTAGTTGGATTTATGACTAGCTATGCAATCAGTGCCTATCACCACTAATGTTGTGATTTTGAATCCCACTCATGGTGAACTGTATACTCAATGAAAAAACCCAATATTCTAATGCAAAAAAAATCGACAAACTTTATCATATAAAGTTGTATCTAGTAAATGTACTCCGTGGCAATGTAGAATATAGGGAGTCAAGGGTTATGTACATTGTATTTTCATTGCGTATACATGTAAACTGAGACGTTGGTATTTTTTTTACTATTACTTCAAAAAAAGTTTGTACCATGATAAAGAGAAAACTCAGATCTATAATAATTTGATGTTAGCCCAATGTTCAGCTAACCTGTGTTGAATTATCAAAACTGTATTAGAATTTCAACATCAACAAAAATAACTTTGGAATTTATAAGTATTTGTTTGTCTGTATGGGGCTTTTGATTTGTCTTATTTAATGCATTGTTTGTATTTAAATATGTATTTCTTTATCTATACATTTCAGTTTTGTCTTTTTACCTGTATTCACAAACATTATTCAGTAGAAGCATGGAAAGAATTTGCAGACACTAATCCAGAGATTATGAAGGTGAGAAATTTGTTGTCATAGAGATTAAAAAGGACACTTTATATAAAATTTAAAGAAATTCTATAAAAATTATATAGTAGACATTTTTTCCAAGTATTTATTTCTTATACATGTTATATATTAATACTAATGTATTGTGCTTTTTCATGAATATACATACATGGAATTATTCTTTTCTTTTAAAATGATTGGTTGAGTGTTGTTTTAACATCAAGTGAGCAGTATTTCAGCTATATTCATTACGAGAACAAGTTTACATACAATATATCATACAGGTAAAACAGTGACATTGAGATAGGCCTGTAGGTGGAAGTTTCAGTTGCCATTGGAAAAGGATGATATAATTAATGGATAGAGTTAGGAAATTGAAATGAAATAGACATAGACATAATTCTCATCTCATAGAATGTAAGTTGTTCTTGCCATGATATAGTTGCATAATTGCTCATTTGGCATTAAGCAACAAGCAATTACTCCTATTTATTTATTTTTAGTATGTGGCTGCCAGTACTGGTACAGGAAGTGGAGACCTACAAAGGCTGAAGCAAATTATTGATGCTGTACCAAGTGTTAATTATATATGTGTTGATGTTGCTAATGGTTACTCGGAACATTTTGTCCAGTTTGTTAGAGATGTTCGAAAACAATTTCCAACTCACACTATCATGGTAAATCATTTTCTTGAGGATTTCAATTTCCATGTATTTATGATATGTTTGTCATAATACTTATATTTATTTTTGAAGTCAGTGTAAAACTTGATACTTACGTTTTTGGTAAAATATATTTATATTTTCGAAAGTAGAAATTTTATTTTTGTTTTTTCATTAACTAAGAATTGACAATTTTTTTTAATACCAGACTGAACAGTGTCCTTCAATTATTTAAGATTTGATATTTATTTTTTATACGCCCGTCTCGAGATGGGCTGTATTATGTGATTGGGTATAGCGGGCGAGCGGGCGTCCACACAGGTTTCCACACAATAACTTTATTTCTGTATATCGGATCTTTACCAAACTTGGCCACATGATTCCGATGTGGAAGGGGAAGAACCCTATTTATTTTGGGGTCATTAGGTCAAAGGTCAAGGTCACTATTACTATAAATAGAATTTTTGACAATGGTTGTTTCCACATGATAACTTTAGTTCTGTATATTGGATCTTTACCAAAGTTGACCACATGATTTCCCAGTGGAAGGGGAATAACCCTATTTATTTTGGGGTCAAAGGTCAAGGTCACCGTTACTATAAATATAATTTTTGACAACAGGATTGTTTGTGCATGATAACTTTAGTTCTGTATATTGGATCTTTACCAAACTTGGCCACATGATTTCCCTGTGGAAGGGGAAGAACCCTATTTATTTTGGGGTCATTAGGTCAAAGGTCAAGGTCACCATTACTATAAATAGAATTTCTGACAACAGGATTGTTTCCGCACAATAACTTTAGTTCTGTATATTGGATTTTGACCAAACTTGGCCACATGATTCCCCTGTTGAAGGGGAAAAACCCTATTTATATAGACTGGCATATTTTGTGATGCACACATTCTTCTTTTTTTTCTACAATTAATAATTTTATTTTTAGCATTGCAATACAGGGATACTTGTAGCAATTTATTTTGATGAGTCCAGAAGACATTTCTTAAAATTTTGGTGAATGAATAGCTGAAAATGATGAGACTGGGACTCATCTAGACAAGTTGCTAAGGTCCCTCGCAATGCATGTATAAATGTAGATTAAATATGTCTACAGATTTTTCTTTTTGTCACTCAATTTATGTTCTAATTATTATTCAGGCAGGCAATGTAGTTACAGGGGAAATGGTAGAAGAATTAATTTTGTCTGGTGCAGATATTATTAAGGTTGGGATTGGTCCAGGTAGTGTGTGTACCACAAGGAAGAAAACAGGAGTGGGATACCCACAACTCAGTGCTGTAATAGAATGTGCCGATGCTGCTCACGGTCTTGGAGGACACATCATTTCTGTATGTAATTCTAATTGATACAACGTTATGTGATAAAGTTTGTCAATGACTTGCACCAGGTCAATAGTCTTTTTCAAGTACATTGTACCCCAGTTTCCTCCACCAATATAACTGAAATATTGTTGAAAGTGGTGTTAAACACCATAAACCCTCATCTACCATATTTAGGTTGATATATAAGGCTGATATTTTTATACCCCCCGCAAACCGGGGTATATAGGAATCACCCTGTTCGTCCATGTACCTTGTAAGCACAACTCCTCCTAAACAGCTTCTTGGATTTTTATGAAACCTTACACACTTGTAGTACATTTCCTGCAGTTGCATGAAGGAATATGGTTGCTGTCCAAAATTTAGAAGGGGAGATAATTAAACTTATACTTTCACGAAAAGGGGGGAGGCATGTACCTTGTAAGCACAACTCCTCATAAACGGCTTATTGGATTTTTATGAAACTTTACACACTTGTAGTACACTACCTGCAGATGTGCAGGAAGGAATATGGTTGCTGTCCAAAATTTAAAAGGGGAGATAATTCAACTTATACTGTCCACTTATACTTTCACGAAAAAGGGAGGGGGGGCATGTACCTTGTAAGCACAACTCCTCCTAAACGGCTTATTGGATTTTTATGAAACTTTGCACACTTGTAGTACACTACCTGCAGATGTGCATGAAGGAATATGGTTGCTGTCCAAAATTCAAAAGGGGAGAGAATTCAACTTATACTTTCACGAAAAACGGGGGGGGTGCATGTACCTTGTAAGCGCAACTCCTCCTAAACGGCTTATTGGATTTTGATGAGACTTTATACACTTGTAGTACACTACCTGCAGATGTGCATGAAGAAATATGGTTGCTGTCCAAAATTTAAAAGGGGAGATAATTCAACTTATACTGTCCGTCCGTCCATGTACCTTGTAAGCGCATCTCCTCCTAAACGGCTTATTGGATTTTTATGAAACTTTACGCACTTGTAGTACACTACCTGTAGATGTGCATGAAGGAATATGGTTGCTGTCCAAAATTTAAAAGGGGAGATAATCAGGGGTTTCAAAGTTTTTTATAATAGGGGGTACTTCTTCATTTTTAGAAGGTACCTAAAAATTAGGCCGGGGGTCTGGGGCATGCCTGAGGGCTCCTGAAATTTAGCATTTTGTGGACAAAAGAATGTACTTCAGAGACTGCAAAACATAAGTGTTTTTGAAAGAAAAACCCATAAACTTTCTCTTTAGAGTTCAGATTTCACCAATGGATTTTTCCCCCAATTTCTTTTTTGAATATTTCAGATTACAGTCTTCAGCCAAGATTATTCATGGATAGTCCGCCATATCTTTAAAAAAAACAAAAGGACCGTAAAGAGCTGTGGTTCCGCAGCCTAGGCTTGACCAAGCCATTGTTATCAAAGCTTAAACTTCTCAAAATTCTTTTGTTGGCTTTGTCCTTTTCTTTTTCACAATACCTTGGCTTGTGTGTTTTTTACTTAATACCAGTAATTAATCTCATCAAAGACCATTGGCACGGATCAAGACATACAAGTGTAATAATTAATGAAGCATAAATTTAATTAAATGCAATCATCATTAATAGATCAAATATAATTAAACAAAAACAATATATGTTGTTACTTTCACAACTTTTGTGCAAAAACAATTCGCGGGAAGACATTTATTTGAATCACAAAAATTAAATTATTTTGGGGGGAAAAGTGGGTCCGGCATTTTGACATTTATTCGTATTTGAGCCATGTCCGGTTCCTTTTCTAGACTTCTAGTAATTTTCTATCCCTTATCTCCTCATACCCCCTTTTAAAAATGGTTTTCAGCACACTTTCATTCCCGTCAAAACATTCAAATAAATTAGCCATAGGTTTTTATTAGCTCACCTGACCCAAAGGGTAATGTGAGCTTTTGTCATCACTTTGCGTCCGTCGTCGTTGTCGTTGTCGTCGTCCGCGTCTGTAAACTTTTCATACTTTCTCCTTCTTCTTTGAAACCACTGAACTGATTTGGACCAAATTTGGCAGAAATGTTCATTGGGAGGTCCTCTACTAAATTTGTTATTTTGGTGCAAATCGGAAATCCAACATGGCCGTCAGGGCCAATAATGTGTTCTGATTGGTTGAAACTTTGAAAATCTTCTTGTCAGAAACTACTCAGCCGATGGAATTGTAACATTACAGAAATGATGACTGGATGGTCCTCTACTAAATTTGTTATTTTTGTGCCGATCGCATATCCAAGATGGCCGCCATGACTTGACTTAGTTTTAACATAGAACCCTATGGGAAAAATGTTTAAAAAAATTTTCCTCTGAAAGCAGTAAGTCAATTTAAAGCAAACATGACATGAATGGTCCTTAGGTGGTCAACTTTCAAAATAATGTCCTCTATCCAAGATGGCCGCCATCAGCAAACATAGTTTTAACATAGGACCCTATGGGAAAAATGTTTAAATTTTTTTTCCTCTAATGGGAATTTCATTGAAAAACCTTTTTGTGAGAAACTACTCAACAAATTGAATATTTTGCATTATATGAATGTTACTTGGATGGTTCTACACCTGATCTATTATTTTGGTGCAGATTGGAAATTCAAGGTGACCTCCATTGACGGATGAAGTTTAACATACCGGTAGGTCCTTTACCAGAATTGTAATTTTGGTGCTGATCGGTAATTAAACATGGCTGCCAGGGGTAGATAATGTTTTCTGATTCGTCAATCTTTAAAAATCTTCTGGTCAGAAACTACTGATTCAATTGAATTTGTTTTCTGGTGTGAATGATCTATGGATGGTCCTCTACCTAAATTGTAAATTTGGTTCCGACTGGAAATTCAAGATGGCCGTCATAGACAAACAAAGTTTAACATAGAAGCCTACAAGACCCAATGGGAATTTGTACTGAGTTGTTCTCAGAAAGTACCAAGCCAGTTGACATGATTTGTTCTATGCTGCTCCTATCTGCAAGCAGAAAGACTTGAAAAATATGCTTGTTGATAACCTTCTTCAAGAATTAAAACTTAAGCAGTCTAATATACTTACCATGGGAGATTTTAATTTTGACTTTAGGTTTTCAGAATTTATGGAGCACACATTCAATAGTAAGCAAATTGTGTCTTAAGTCGCAAGAAAATATGAATCTTTATTAGACTTCACGTTCCTAAGGATTTACCCTGCCAATTATTACCAGGTGAGCGATGACAGGCTCTCCAGAGCCTCTAGTTTTTTTATACCGGAAGTTAAACAATATTGATGGAGTCAGCAACAAGACAGTACGCCCCAAACTGATTCGACCCTGGGTTTTAAATGGATAAAGAAAATCGTACAGTATATTGTGTAGTCATATATTCATAATACATAATGATCATAGTTACTTATATTACTGAAGATTATACTAGTTTGTGTTTAAACATAATTTGTAATCTGTAATTTAAAAACAAATTATGTCAGCTTTGTTCCGGTCCGAGTTTAAACAAGGATGAAAAGATATTGGGGCGAAACAAACTCCAGACAGTTCTTGTATCCGCTACCGAACACGGTTCATCCGCTGGATACAGTGGAGGGTAGTTTGCGAACCGGAGCTGGTAACTGTCCGGAGTTTGGGGGCGAAAACATATCTATTTACCACATGCGCAAACTGCTATTTACGATTCCAAGGTAAAGTTATTTTTAAAACAGGGAATATCCCATCAACTTGGTCGTAGCTGAATACAGTTGTTCAATTCGAATGCGAGAATTCAGCAATTGATGTGATCATTAATTTTTTATGAAAAATATTCCACAAGCCAATTGTACTTTGACCACCGCTAATTTGGGGGGGTTCAGTAATTTCTGCCGGTGCTATACACGATCTCAGACGGGTAAAAGTACCGGGTACCGGCTCACTTTGAAATCTCTGGATAATTCAACTTATACTTTCACGAAAAAGGAGGGGGGTGCATGTACCTTGTAAGCGCAACTCCTACTAAACTGCAAGCGGGGGGTATCACTCAGTGAGGTCACTCACAGTTCTAGTTTTTATTGCAAATTTTAAAAAAAAACGCTAAACAGTTATGGTCCATAACAAAATCAACTGCAACAATTAACTACTCGTCTGGATAATTTTGAAAATCGACAGTATTTTGCAGCTTTTTATTTTTTTGCAATTTTAAGATTCTTTCTCAATTTAAAATATTTTTGTTTTACATTAGAATAGAAATGACTTTGTATCTGAAGAGAAGACGGTGTCGATTTAGGATTTGACGGTTTCAAATATCTGTTTTACTGGCTTCGCTAGGTTTAAACTAAATTTAATATTTATTTTATCTTATGTCATCAGGATGGTGGATGTACTTGTCCAGGTGACGTATCCAAGGCGTTCGGTGCTGGAGCAGACTATGTCATGTTAGGTGGTATGTTGGCTGGTCATACAGAATCCGGTGGAGAAATGATAGAACAAAATGGGAAGAAGTTCAAGTTGTTTTATGGGATGAGTTCTGCTACTGCCATGAAGAAGCATGCAGGAGGTGTTGCAGAATACAGGTATTGTATACTTATGATTGTAGGTAGTTTCTTTTTAGATTCCCTTTTACTTGTGGGGCCGTCATGGTTGTGATCTTATGGTTGATTGATTGGTGTTTAACATCCAGTGAGCAATTTTTCAGCTATATTCAGGACGAGAACATTTAAAAATTTAAACGCCACGTGACTCGAAACAAGGAAAGGTGATGGGTAGGGACGGATAATTGATCTTATGGTAGTTGGATTTACAACTACCTGTGCAATAAGTGCCTATCACCACTAAAGTTGTGAGTTTGAACCCCGTTCATGGTGAGTTGTACTTGGTACAACATTAAGTGATAAAGTTTGTCAGTGACTTGTGGGTCTGTGGTTTTCTCCTTGTACTCCAGTTTCCTCCACCAATAAAACTTAACTGCCACGATATAACTGAAATATTGGTGAAAGTGGCATTAAACACCATAAACCAACCAACTGTTACTTGTGGCAATCTGAATACTTGTGGTAGGTCTATCCCAGCACCACCAGTTATATGATAGCAAAAAAAATAATTCTGGTCATATTATGTTATGGGTTTTTCATCATCATCATCATCGTCTTTTATGGAGCAGGAGAGGCTTATCTTTCAAAGAAAAATGTCTTACTACCCCAACACCACCCCATTTTGTGTGGGATTTTATGTTGTACTTTTTTATGTTTCCAGGGATTCAAAATTATGTGGGCCGGGTGGCTCAATGAGTTAGGTAGTTAGATTACCTAACAACTCATACAAGCCTATCACCAATACGGAGTGGGTTCGCACCTGGCTTTGTAAATTACAAAAAAGGGTGCACTCGACTTGCAACCACAAGTGATAAAGTTTACCAGTAGCTTGCCCATGGTCGGTGGTTCTCTCCGGTTACTCCGGCTTCTTCCACCACT
>MJUT01024185.1:0-12822 GCA_002080005.1 Gigantidas platifrons
ATAAAAGAGAGAAAAAAAAAAAAAAAATTTGAAAAAAATAGTACGCGAAAAAAATAAAAGTGCGGGAAACCGGTTGCACACCCCTGTGGTATCCATGGTACTGTAGTAAGGGAAAAATCAGGGCCGCTTCCCGTAGGGCCGGTCACGTGACTGACGTCACTTCCTTTGACGTTACTTCCGGTAGCTCCTCATCGCTCCTCCTCAAATACTAACTGAACTGTGCCCATATACTACTTACAACCCTTTCATTGTCACCTAAGTACCATTCTCATTGAATCACTGTGAGTGACCCCATGTTACTATTCTGAATGATAACATGGGGTCACTCACAGTATCATATCACTGCTGAATAAGGGACCATCGTGGTTATGGTCGTATTGTAGTAACTACCTATGTACAATCAGTGCTATCACCACTAATGTTGTGAGTTCAAATCTTGCTCATGGCGAGGTGTACTTGATACAACATTATGTGATAAAGTTTGTCAGTGACTTGTGGCAGGTCAGTGGTTTTCTCCAGATACTCAGGTTTCGTCCACCAATAAAACTGACCGACACGATATAAGTTATAACTGAAATATTGTTGAAAGTTGCATTAAACACCATAACCTGACCCTGCTTAACCAAGTTTATATAATTTCTGTAGGTTATGTGGAAGCAGATGAAGTTGGTCCTCTGGCAGAAGAATTAATGAATTCCTTGGTAGAATTATTGGTGGATGTTCCTGTATTGTAAGTCAATATATTTCTTAGATTTCTTCTTTTTTTTTTTTTTTTGGTGGTATAGAGGCAGTGATCGTATGGTACATAGGTCCGTCTGGAAAGTACCAAAAACTGTGGTTCAAAAACTGTCAGATGTCAGTGAAAACTTTTCATAAGGGTCTGGTACTGAGACTAAGAAATCCGACCCCAATTCATTTCTTGCATTGTATTTTTATCAATAACAGAGGATTATTATATGATTGGTTTGGTTTTATGGTATTTAACGCCACTTTCAACAATATTTCAGTTATTTTATTGTTCTGATGTACGATAAAAGGGTTACTGCATGAATATTGATGAAATATTGTTTCTTGTAGAATATTAATAGCACTGAATAGTTAGTTATATCTTCTAAATCAGGTGTCTATGAAATGAAGTTGTTTTTTTTTTTTTTGGTGTTAACGTCACTTTCAACAATATTTCAGTTATATTATGGTGGTCATTTTTATTGGTGGAGGAAACTGGAGAAAACCACAGATCTGCTGCAAGTCACTGACAAACTATTATCACATAATGTTGTATGCATGTAGATTACACCTCGTCATGAACGAAGTTCAAACTCACAACTTTAGTGGTGATATGCACTGATTGCACAGGTAGTTGTAAATCTAACTACCATATGATCACGACCATGGCAGCCCCTTACGCTTATATGATTGATTGATTGATTGATTGGTGCTTAACGTCCAGCGAGCAATTTTTCAGCTATATTCAGGACGATCTTACACTTACATGTATATGAATATTGGAAGTTATAATAAAACATGTGTAATCAATGTTTTCTGTCTTTTCTAACACATTGTTTTGACATCCGTGAACCTTTAAAGAGATTATTGTATTTTGACAATTGCAGAAATTTTGTTGTATGCCTGCAGGCCTTTCAATAAGGGGCAGTACTGGATGCATTTGCCCGTCTAAGATGGTTTTTGGTACCTCCTGATTTTAAAGAGTGTTTTATAAGATATTCATGAGAATTGTTCAAACTTTGATAAAAAGTACCACCTGTATACAGTAAAACCTGTCTTATGTGACCTTCCAAGGGAACAGTGAAATATGGTCACATAAGACAGGCGGTCGCTTAATACAGGTTTAATTGATATGAAATACACTGTGAAGGGAAATAAGAATTAAGGTCACTCAATGCAAGTTATTGCTTAATAGAGGTGGTCACTAAAGCAAGTTGACAATAGATTAGTGAAGTACTGGTACACTCGAAAAATATTGAAAGCCAGGAGAAAAAAATCTCTTGTATATACAGTGTATAAATACATATTATTTGGTATCATTTTAGAGATTTTACCTATGCCCTACACTTGGAAGCGTTGAACACTCTACTGGTACTGTTGTCTATACAGATGTTTCAGCCACAGTCAGCCAGTAAATTTGTACTCTATAAATACATCATGGAGGGAAGATGGTAATTATTATTTAAAAAGTTGTAGTCTATTTTTGTGGATTAAATGAAAATGAGTTTGATTGATTGATTGTTTAACGTCAAGTGAACAGAATTGAGCTATGTTAATGATGAGATCAGGTTTACAAACACGACATGGGGAAAGTAAATAGATGGTGCTGCTTGATTTACAAATTGAGATTTTCATGATAAATTATCTATTACACTCAAGAAGCTTGGCATACACGAGCACTGAATTTTGCGTAATGTGTTTTGGGTACTGTTAAAATCTAAAAATGGTTTAAATGTGCAAAGAAAAGTCACTACTGTGACAACTTAAATTCGTTGATCTCAATTTTCGTATATTGTCGATGCAAAGCTTATTCATTGATTCAGAATCTTCTCCTCTGAAACCGCAAGGCCAAATGAATCTAAACTTGGTCGGAAATATCTACAGAAAATCCTCTATACATATTGCTAATTTTGTCCCGATCCATTAATAAACGTTGTTGTCATAAGCAATTATTGTTTCTGGTGGGTTGATTTTTAAAATTCTTCTCCTCTGAAACCGCTTGACCAAATGAACCAAAACTTGGAAGGAAGCCTCTATGGAAGGTCCTCTTATAACGATAAGGACTAGTTTCTGGCAAAGATGGTTTCAACAATTCTTTAGTTTTGTGATTAGGTCAATTTTAATTGTTAATGGTAGGTCAATAATATTAGGTATGATGTTGCATTATCATCAGTACATCTCCTTTTCATGTAGGTACTGAGCCCCCACCCCCTCAGCCACAGTCCAGTGACTTTGAAATTTATACACAGCTTCAAACTTTTAAAATGTTTTTTATTTTAATTGTAATACATCCAAAGTTATTCACCATAGACTTGTCATTTCAGATTTACTGAATTAAAAAAAAAGACAGGTGAGTGACACAGGCTGAGTCCACTTAACCTCTAGTTCTTTTGTTCATTGTATTGTCTGTCTTTCGAATAATGGCTTCTGTTTAACCCTTTGGTATCTTCAAACTTGTCCATAGAAAATTATCTGTAAATAATTTTAAAATGACGTTATCAAACTGATATTATTTTTCTTTCACAGCTCCATCCATGCGTGTTTATTGGTAAAAGCTTTACTAAGGAATTATTCAGCACAACAGAAATGTCCAACAGAATTATATAAACATACGACAGACGCCAACAGCATGGTCTCTTCTGTTGCTGGTAAGAGTTATCTTTTCAACTCACCTTACCAAAGATCATACGGTGGTCTCCATCTTACCATCTTATTAGGCCCCTCCCACCAATCAGGCCAGATTTCAGATGCACCTAGATAGTAAAATATCGTGAAAGTACTTTTATTCATCAGCACAAATTTTCATGGTTTCTACAAAATGCATTGATCCATGGGTTCATGAATTCGTGGTTTCAAACATTAATGGTTAGAAGAAAATTTATGATCACAGTAATTTCAGGGAATAAGTCGAGTTACAGCAAACAGACAATTTTTATTGACGTCCTGAAAAGTGGATTTTTGTGTTTATAGAAAAAAGGTCAAAGATTTTAATTTGTTTTAAATATTTTGCAGCAAGTCTGTGGTCTATGATGACTCTGGGAATGGCCAAAAAATCAGAGAAAAGGGAAGAGGAGTACCAGGAGACGTTATTAGCCAATCAGAGTTTATTATTTCTGTTGGTGCTAACAAATCATTGTACGACAGAGTCTTAACAACCCATATAGACAGGCATTGTGTTCATTTACTAATTCTCAAGGTTAGTTTGTGTGCAGACTTGAAAAGTGTTGGTGTGAATATTATACGAGAGAATTCAAAGAAACTGACTTGTTTCAGTTTAATTAGGGCCTAATCCAGCCGACGAAATGACTATTTAAGTCGCCCAAAATTTTTGAAAATCACCTTTTTTTTAATATTTATTTTCCAGTGATATGAAGTCAAAGGGAAGCAACTCCTACTGATTTTTGACAATAAATTGTAAACCAAATATTTGTTTGACAAAATAATGAATTAAAAAGGATTGGGATGAGGTCAGATTTCTGTATGAAATCGATGTTGAGGGCATGTTTTGACAACAAGCTGAAAACATGATAAGCTGTCATATATTAATTAATATGATTGAAAGAAAGAATAAAGACCAAAGCAATTATCACCTGTCAGATGAATTGAACCTCTTTTAAGAGACCACCTGTCTTATAAGGCCACTTTTTCTTGGTCCCAAAGGTGACCTCTTGATACAGGTGTGACTGTATATTGTAGATTTTGTCAGCACTTGGAGGAAACCAAAGTAAATAGAGAAAAACAGACACAAGTCACTGACAAACTTTATTACACAAATTAACATCAAGTACAGGGGTGGATCCAGAATTTCAAGTTAGGGGTGGGGGACGTGTGGCCATGTGAGCTTTTTTCATGGATAAGCGTCCGTCGTCCGTCCTTCCGTTAGCTTTTCACATTTAACTCTTCTTCTCTGAAACCGCTGAACAGATTTCAACCAAATTTGCCATAAATGTTCATTGGATGGTCCTCTACCAGATTTGTGTTTTTGGTGTAGATCGGAAATTCAACATGGCCACCAGGGCCAATAACGTGTTCTGATTGGTTGAAACCTTGAGAATCTTCTTGTCAGAAACCACTAAACCAATTGAATTGTGAGTTCGCAGGAATGATCATTGGGTGGTCATGTACTAAACTTGTGAATCGTTTGCCGATCGGAGATTCAAGGTGGCCGCCATGACTCGACTTAGTTTTAACATAGGACCCTATGGAAAAAATGTTTAAAAGTCTGTAACTCTGAAACCAATAAGTCAATTTAAAACAAACATGGCATGAATGGTCCTTAGGTGGTCAACTTTCAAAATTATGTGCAGTGATCCCGACCTCCATCCAAGACGGCTGCCGTCAGCGAACATAGTTTTAACATAGGACTCTATGGGAAAAATGTTTAAACAATTTTTTCTCTGAAACTAGTAAGTCAATTTAAAGCAAACATGGCATGAATGGTCCTTAGGTGGTCAACTTTCAAAATAATGTCATGTGACCCCGACCTCCATCCAAGATGGCCGCCGTCAGCGAACATAGTTTTAACATAGGACCCTATGGGAAAAATGTTTAAAATTGTTTTCCTCTGAAACTAGTAAGCCCATTTAAAGCAAACATCGCATGAATGGTCCTTAAATGGTCAACTTTCAAATTATATCCAGTGACCCAGACCTCCATCCAAGATGGCCACCATCAGCAGACATAGTTTTAACATAGGACCCTATTGGAAAAATGTTTTAAAATCTTCTCCTCTGAAACCAGTAAACCAATATAGCAAACATGTCATCGATGGTCCTTAGGTGGTCAACTTCCAAAATTGTGTTCATTGACCCCAATCTCGGTCCAAAATGGCCACCGTCAGCGGACATAGTTTTAACATAGGACCCAATGGGAAAATTGTTTAAAAGTCTTCTCCTCTGAAACCAGTCAGCCAATTTAAAGCAAACATGGCATGGATGTTCCTTGTGTAGTATATACTTTCAAAATTGTGTCCGGTGACCACAACCTTCATCCAAGATGGCTGCCATGAGCAGACATAGTTTTAACATAGAACCCTATGGGATTTGAATAGTAACTTAGATGTATTCGGCATGCAGACATTCTTAAGGGGACTTATTTATGTCAGGTGAGCGATACAGGCTCAACCGAGCCTCTAGTTGAAGTGCCTGTACCAAGTCAGGAAAGTTAGCTGTCATGTTTATGTGTGTTAGGGGTGTTGATTTTGCCTGTACAATAAAACCTGTTTCTGCAGTCACCTGTATTTAAAGGTCATATTTTGGTCATAGAAAGTTTCAGATGAATTGAACCTCTTTTACGATGCCACCTGTCTTATAAGGCCATTTTTTCTTAGTCCCATAGGTGACCTCTTAATAAATACAGGTTCAACTGTATTTCTCCAAATTGAAAAAATATTAGATTTGGGAACTGTTGGGACAGTGGGGTATATTTTATTTTTCATTACATTTTATTCTCTATTCATTTTTAGACCAATCATCTTCCACACCAACTAAAGTAGTAGCTACATTTAAGTTTGACTTTACTGATTTGTATAATGGCTTGTGTTCTACGTTACGAGATGACCAGACCACACTATTGTTATATCTGCTGATACACCAGAACTCGTCAATGAAAGCTTTTGTATTGTCTAGAAAAAATATTGATCAATTAGTAAGTTATAGGAGTTTAAAATAGAAAGAAACCTGTGTAAACAGAACTTCATTTTGTGTTCGGATTAGACAGGTATTATTTTTAAACAGGTGAAATTTACAAAATATTTCCTATGTTAATTAGTAAGTTATATGAGCTCCAATCTGATGATTGTGGCATAATGGTTAGCTTGCTCGCCTCAAATGCGGTAGATCGGAGGTTTAAGCCCCGGTCAGGTCAAACCAAAGACTATTAAATTGGTATTTGTTGCTTCTCCGCTAAGCAGGCAGCATTAAGGAGAAAGAGCAAAGACTGGATGTCTCGGAATCCGAATGATGTGTCAGAGTGGGGCGGAATGTCTATCCACAGACTGTTGTTTCAGTGAGCTAGCACTAAAAAATCCAACTACGCGTGATGGTCTAGTGTAAAGCGGACCTCATCATTATCTCATTAAAAATTCACTTGTTTTTGCCATGATATAGCTGAAAACCAGAAGGAGTGGCCTTGTATATAAGAGGGGGGGGCTACTGTAATATAATGATATTGATTGCTCTGTGGTGTTAGACAGCAATCGCTCAAACAATCACTCAAGTGGTGATGCAACCATATATCGGTGGATGGTTGATTTGTTTTATGGTGTTTAATGCCACTTTCAACAATATTTCAGTTATATCATGGAAATCAGTTTTATTGTTTGAGGAAACCGGAGAAAACCACCGACCTGTCGTAAGTCACTGACAAACTTTATCACATAATGTCGTACCTCTCCCTGATCGAGATTCCAACCCACAACACCAGTGGTGATAGGCACTAATTGCATAGGTAGTTGTAAATCCAACTGATATGCGATCACGGCCACCACGACCCCTCCATGTAACAATACATCAGTCAAATATATGTTGATAATGTATTTATTAATTTTCAGGTGATGCCGATATTAAAGATCTTATACAACGCCCAGGATCGTAATTCTCATCATATTTACATGGCATTAATAATACTACTGGTTCTGAGTGAAGACTGAAGATGATGTCTTTAATAAAACTGTGCATGAAATTGTAAGTAGATTATTTTGGGCGGTTGGGGGGGACTTAGGGTGTGTTATAGGGGCTGTCGTGGCCGTGATCATATGATAGTTGGATTACAACGAACTATCACCACTGATGTTGTGAGTTCGAATCTCGATCAGGGCGAGGGGTACAACATTATGTGACAGAGTTTGTCAGTAACTTGCAACAGGTCGGTGGTTTTCTCCAGGTCCTCCGGTTTCCTCCACCAATAAAACTGACTGCAATGATATAATTGAAATATTGACGAAAGTGGCATTAAACACCATCAAACAAACAAACTTAAGTGTGTTATCTCCCTTTAATAGTCGAGCTATTATCTCCCTTTATTCAGTTGCACACACTGGAAGAAATGTTTCTTTACCGTAATATGATCTCTATATGTATATTTCTGGTGAATTTAGACGTTCTGGTTTGGTTTGGTTTGGTTTATGATGTTTAGTGCCACTTTTAACAATATTTCAGTTATATCGTGGCGTACATACTGCTGATAGTGCTTCAGGGCCGTCATGGTTATGATCGTATGGAAGTTGGATTTACAACTACCTGTGCAATCAGTACTCTGGTGTTCTCCATTAATAAAACTGACAGTTTGACAGTTGTTGACAGTGGCATTAAACACCATAACCATAACTCTTTTACATCATATTGTCCATTGATTTGATAATGCTTTAAAATTGTCTCATATATTAATTTTTTTTTTATCTTTTGTTTTTAATTTGTTTTTTAAATTGTCTCATGTATGTATATATATTATATATATCAAGGATTTATATAGTAGGAAGGATATGAATCTCGTATTGTCTCGCTTTATCTCGCGTGGCGAGGTTTTATATAGTCCGAGTTAGATTTTATGCTATATACAGAGCAAAACTTAACTCATTCATTTTTAAATGCCTTGAGAATTCGTAGGAAAATCAACCAATTACGCCAAAGTTTGTGTTATACATTGTCTATATACTACACTACACAAAACAATCCTTGGATTTGCCAATATAGGTTCAATAGGAAAGGTTTTTTCTTAATTCTGTATCGCCCCTCATACACGTAAAAATTAAAAAAATAGTACAGTAGAGTTTCATACCTCTAAAAACATATTAAAAATGATAAAACAAAGAAACCAATCACGCCAAGTTTTGTTCTATACATTTTTGGTATATCGAATACACATTTGTACACTTTGATATGTCGATTTCATGCAAACAAGGGAGTTTATTGATTTTTAAATAGGCCACCCCCCATTTCTGCCCAGAACGCCGCCATTTTGACAAATGATGTAAACAATCCTTAATAAATACAAATCGGGAGCACTGTTTTCAATAAAACTCCTTCTATTCATTGAAAAATATGTATATTATCACAAAAATGACGGCTACGCTTCAATATTCGGTATGATGAGAGAAGAGAGGATTTTGAAATTTAAATTCGAGTCTTGACCGCCCATAATAGGTGGGATTATGAAGATCAAAAGAGAAAATCGATTAATATCAATTATTGATAAAATATGGGTGATGCATCTACAAAAAGTCGATACTTTATCAATGATTGGTATTTAGAACAAATATTTTCACTTTATACCTGTAATTATGGTTTTATTTACTTACAAATGTACTGGTTTAAAATGTTGAAGCGATGCAAATTTCCACCCGATTAATCAAGGCACGTGCATCGTCAACGAATTGCATTATGGGTAATCTCACCACTCAACATACTTACATACAATCTATGTTAAATCTCCCGAAGTTTCATATCCTTCCTACTATATAAATCCTTGTATATATATACGTCTGAAAATTAAACCATAGTGTTAGAATTAGATTTTTGACTTGTCAAATTTTTGTTCTTCCCTCGACGGAATTTGAACTCATACTGTTGATACACTGCAGCACCAATCGCTTAGCCTTACGCCCAGTGCCCTAGACCACTCGACTACATCCGCAAGTGATAAAGTTTACCAGTTGCTTGCCCATGGTCGGTGGTTCTCTCCGGTTACTCTGGCTTCTTCCACCACTATAACTGGTCGCCATGATATTGCTGAAAGTGGCGTTAAAAGACCAAAAATCAATCATATACATATATACAGTCAAACTTGCCCTAACGGTCACTTGAAATAAACGGTCAACTCTCTTTTCCGGTCACTGCTAGATCCACCCGTAGTTTTTTATGTAATAAGTTAACTTACTAGTAAATTAACGGTCACTTCCTTTACGCGCCCAACTGCCAGAAAAATTTGTCCCAATAATGTTAAAATACCTATTTTAATGATTACAAATATATTTTTTTGTCGCTTGCTGATAGTATTCGTGATTAACACAGTATTTATTTTTGCTTCAGTCACGTGACATCTTATTTGATCATGTGGCAAATTATCTCCCCTGTCGTAGTTTACATGTCAAGAGAATCTCAGGCTAGAACTTGGCAATCAACGATGATTAAGTTTAAAATAAAGTTGATTAATTTAATTAAGATGTCCAGAACAGGTGTAACAGGTAAGTTCACAACAGGTGAGTAAAATTTAAGGCTTTAAATAAAGAAAAACGACATTGTTTTGTCAGTCAGTCATAAAAATGTCACGCAAGGTGTTAACGTTATCCGAAACTGCGAAAGAGTTGAAGCCATCAAACTACATGACTGTGGGGAAAGTTCTTGACGATTATGAAAGCAACGTCAGCAACGATCGGTTCAGAGAAAAAACACAAAACAGGGAATGCAATTTCGTTCATTTTTATGCATCACGAAGTAAAAAAATGTTTTTTTTTAATTCTGCATACAACTTGCAAGAAGACCTGGCACGAATACTATATTTTTCAAAAGGTTGATTTATATACCTCTTGGTGTTTTGGTGACTACTGCTTTTGGGGTCCTAAATCTAGTTTACAGAATTGTCCTATATAATATATGACATATATATAGATATTGTTACAACTTCTCCTCTCTGAGTCACAGGCACTTGGGTCCAGGATATTTTCTTCTTCTTCAATTTTATCAATAAAATGTGCATCTACAACGTATATGAACCCGTTTGACATGCTTCGTTGTGAAATAAACGCCTTTATGAACTATACCCCATTTTCCTAATATCTAGTATCTAGTATCTAATATGCATGGGGGATGAGGGGGCTTAGTGGCAGAGTGGTAGGATTGTTGACTTCTGACCCCAAGCCTAATATCACTGACATGTGACATACCCACCTTAATTGTTATGGCTTAGGTAATACTTCACTAAGCAAGGTTTCTCACTGGTTAGTTCATTTTTTTTATATGGGCGAGCTTTCAAAACGGTCAAGCAAATAAAAAAAAAGGTCATTTGGCCTTAAAGCATGCATTTGTAGCCGTAAATCTCATGTTTTCTTCACATTTTCAGTTTCCTACACTCCTGCATTGTCAAAAGTGAAAAACAAAAAACATGGTGCAATTAAATCTCTTTATCTCCAGGAGTCATCATGGTCGTGATCGTATGGTAGTTGGATTTACAACAACCTGTGCAATCGATGCCTATCACACTAATGTTGTGAGTTTGAACCCCGTTCATGGCGAGGTGTACTAGATACAATATTATGTGATCAGGTTTCTCAGTCACTTGCGACAGATCATTCCTTTTCTCCGGGTCCTCCAGTTTCCTCCACCAATAAAACTGACCGTCCCGATATAGCTGAAATATTGTTGAAAGTGGCATTAAACACCATAAACCAACCAACCAACCGTTATCTCCAGCTTAGATGACATACATATAAGTTATCTATATTTATATAGATCACCAGATCTGTATTTTCTGTATATAGTTGCACTCAAATCGAGACAATTGTAAACTCAGATTTAAATATCAGAAACCACATCGGTGGTGTAATGGTTGGTGTGAATGCCTTAAGTGTGGTGGATCGTGGGTCTGAGCAAAGGAATTGGTAATTGGCAACTTCTCCACTAAGCACACAGCATTAAAGAGAAAGAGCAAATACTGGTTGGCTTGGAATCAGGATAATGTGTCCGAGTGAAGGACAAGCACACTGTGACTTGGAATCTGCATCGAGTACACCTCGCTATGAACGGTCTTCAAACTCACAACTTTAGTGATGGTAGATACTGATTGCATAGGTAGTTGTAAAGGCAACTACCATACGATCACGACCACAGCAGATATTTAAGAAACTGATGGTTGCTATACAAAGCATACACGTTTTGGATATATTTTTGATTCGTTGTAAGCTATTTACATTGTCTATGTGCAATGTTAGTGAAAATATCCCTTTTAATTTCATGTTTACAACAACATTTAAGGAGTGACTATTATTTATTTTGTGTTTATTGATCCATAACATTAATTTTGACTCTTCACATTGAATAATCCGTGAAGCATCAAATTTAATGGGGGCCCGGGTGGCTCAATGAGTTAGGTCGCTGGATCTAACAACTCATACAAACCTATCACCAATACGGTGTGGGTTCCCGCCCGGCTTTGTAAATTACAAAAAAGGGTACACTCGACTCGCAACCGCAAGTGATAAAGTTTACCAGTTGCTTGCCTATGGTTGGTGGTTCTCTCCGGGTACTCCGGCTTCCTCCACCACTAAAACTGGTCGCCATGATATAGCTGAAATATTGTTGAAAGTGGCATTAAACACCGAAAATCAAATCAAATCAAATCAAAATTAAGGTTATGGATCAATATTCACAAAATAAATAATAGCCATTCCTTATAAATAAATTGTAAATAAAAAATCAAAGCAAAATTTTAAATTCGAACAATTTATATTGAAACACAAAATTTAACACATGTCTTGGTCGTGTATGAATACACGAAATTGGAATGTCAATGAACTGTCATGGCCAACACTCACGGATCATCTGTGTAACCAAGAGAAATTTCTGAGGGTTAGTGAATTGAAATGTACAATTGTTGAAGGAAGAGTTGGAAATAAATCCAGATGACATAAAGTTATTGGATGATAAAGCCGTTACATACCTTGCATTGGAAGTCTCACAGAGTGCCAAAGTGTCACAATTGCTATGAGTCGGAGTGCGTCTAGTGGATATTAAGGAAAGTGTATCACTCAACGATTCTTTTAGCTCCTGACGGACGACTCATTCCGATGTCCGCTCATATACATAATGTGCCTTATTTCAAAGCAGGCATCACTCATCCCTTGAATGGTGGTTGCTCGGAGACAGTGAGCTGTATACATCATACTGCATGAGGCATTCTTGGAGATATCTGCCATAAATCTACTGAATTGGTAAGCTTTGACGGATTTATTTGTGTACCAAAGATGTTCATTGTTTGGTGTTTCAAACGACAGAGCAATTTTTATGATCTTTACAGCAGTGATTGAAAAGAGAAGTTGAAGTTGGATCAGTTTTCGAAATGAGCAATTTCAAAGCAGCAACGGGACAGCACGAATCATTTTGA
>MJUT01024185.1:35909-46315 GCA_002080005.1 Gigantidas platifrons
GGGTTCATGTTTGCTCAGTCTGTAGTTTTTCAGGGTTCATGTTTGCTCAGTCTGTAGTTTTTCAGGGTTCATGTTTGCTCAGTCTGTAGTTTTTCAGGGTTCATGTTTGCTCAGTCTATAGTTTTCTGTGTAGTGTTTTGTGAAGCAGTGTTTGCCTTTTTGTTCTTTTTATTTTTTTCTCAATGTAATGTATTTGCTTTCTTCTTCGATTCTTCTTTTATGATTACCACTGATGGTTACCACTGATGATTACCACTGATGATTACCACTGATGGTTACCACTGATGATTACCACTGATGGTTACTACTGATGATTACCACTGATGATTACCACTGATGATTACCACTGATGGTTACCACTGATGGTTACTACTGATGATTACCACTGATGGTTGCCACTGATGATTACCACTGATGGTTACCACTGATGGTTGCCACTTTGGTATATCCAGGCATGTTTTCTTATACACAGGTCCTAGTTTAACAACTGAGGGCGTGATATATATAAATGGGCATAATTTGACTTTCAAATCTTTTGACTTTGAGTATACCTGATGGAGATTATTACAGAAACGCATCGTGCACAACAAATTATGTATCTACGTTTTTATTATTGCACTAAATTGCTTTTGATTCTTGGAAAAATATACTTTGTTTATGTAAATTGTAATGAAATATTGAGTGGTCTAATCTATCTCTGGTCCGTCGTGGTCGTGATCGTAAAGTACTTTGATTTACAGCTACCTACAGAATCAGTGACATCACCACTAAAGTTGTGTGGTTCGAACCCCGTTTATTATGGTGAGGTGTCCTCGATGCAACATTATGTGAGACAATTTGTCAGTGACTTGCGACAAGTCAGTGGTTTTTACTGAGTACTCTGACCACCACGATATTGCTGAAAGTGGCATTAAGCACTATTACCCTATCCGTAACTCCTAGGCCCTCTCTTTTCAGATAAACACGGCGACCACTTGTCATGGACTATTATTTGTAGTTCTATTGATGGTGGAGTGTTTGTCATTGTAATCGTCACAGTGGTCCTCGTAATACTTATTAAAAGAAGCAATCGGAAAAGATACGAGAGGTATGCATCGCTTTAAAAAAAACCCAGGATATATTTAAGATATGAAAGGAAAACCCGAGTTGCTGCTAACAAGAAAGCTACTGAACGAAAGGTTCATAGCGGTTAAGTGGAAGTCATAGCTTTGAACGTTTACGGTTGCCATTGTTATGGGATAACTGTGTCACAGATGACCACGAATATGTTCCATTCTATCATCCTTTCCTTTCTTGTCGCTTAACACAGGATTTTAAACAACCATGTCGTGTGCAACTAGTGACACACTTCATTCCCCTTTTTATTGGGGTGGTTCGAATTGCTAAATGTTTTCTTTATTGTGTAGTGATTTGTCGACCATTGTTTGTTTATATCATTTGTTTTCCTATTTTTCATTGAATTGTTTGTCCTTCTTCGCTGTACATGTTCTAGTTGGGGTATCTGGTTTTTGTTGAATAGATCCCATACTGGCGTATTCAATGGCTAGTCTCACTAATGTTGTATATGCATCTCCTTTTACTTCTTTCGGACATGCATGCTTATTACGCATGAGGAAGTCGATGGTAAGATTGGCTTTGGCTGTGATATTACGAGTGTGATTTTCCCAGCTCAGATCGTTGCTAATGGTAACACCTAGATATTTACTGTCCTTTGTTACTTCAAGTACTTGGATATACAGTAAATAGTTGTATTCAGTTGGTTTCCGTTTCTTTGAAATATGTAGTGTAATGCATTTATCTGCATTGAATGACATTTGCCCAGTTTTTTCCTCCCATTTCTCAAGTTGGTGCAGGTCTTCCTGAAGCTGCAACTGATCGGCGTTTGTGTTGACTACACGATACAGGGGGCAGTCATCAGCAATAAGTCGAGCGTTATAAGATGTAACTTATTCCAGTAGAACGTTTATAAACACAAGAAAACACGATTTCATCATAAATACGATTTTCGGTTCGTATTTACCTCCAGTTGTTAACATTTGTAGGAGGATGCATGTCTTGTTTGCGTTGTTTTTGTTTGTTTGCGTGTAGTGGTGTTTGGCACGTGTTATGTGTTTTCCCCTTTCGTCTTGTGTGCGCTATGGTGCCAGTTTCTCTGAATTGTTCTTTTGTGATTGCCCCTTCGGTTTTATCAAACGTTTAAAACATACAGGGGCATCTCAAGAAAAACAAAAAGAAGCTAGCCCATACTTTTAGTATAGATCGATGATGTCCTTTCACTCACAAATTCTAAGCTTGATGATTTGTTGATCGCATCTATCTCATGTAGCTTGAAATCAAGGATACCACAGATACAACTAGATAATATCTGCTTTATACTTTGACATACAAAATGTATACTTCGAAAGTGACAGTGAGGACAGGTTCAGAACGAAACCTTACGAGAAAAGATATGACTTAAATTTACAATTGTGAATCTTCCATTAAGATTTTGTTGATCTCATTGATCTTATAATAATAGATACCACGTACAGATACAGATTCATATACCATGACCTACACGTAGACACTAACAACTAGATGATTATGTTGATCTCATTGATCTTATAATAATAGATACCACGTACAGATACAGATTCATATACCATGACCTACACGTAGACACTAACAACTAGAACTTGTTACAGGATCTCGATATTGACGACTTCAAGTCTAAATCTCATGAATAAGGGTTAAAGTTGTGGTGTTTAACGCCATTTCCAGAAAACATTCAGGTATACAATGGTGGTTAGTTTTATTGGTGGAGGAAAACGGACTACTCGAAGAAAACCACATACATGACGCAAGTGATTGACAAACTTTATTGTATAATGTTGTATCGAGTACACATTGCCATGAGCAGGATTCGAATTCACAGCTTTAGTAGAGATAGGCACTGATTGCATATGTAGTTGTAAATCCAACTACCATATGATCACGACCATGACCCCCCAGATTAAGAACGAAATTTTACGACAAAACCAATGATTTAAATTGTTGTTCTTATCATGATGTCCTTCATAGGGGATTGCTGCTAACAAAATAGCTACTGAACCAAAAGGTTCCCATTAATTGGCTAACTATAACTGAATATATGTGTTACAAATGACCAGGTATATATTTCGTTTGTCACAATCACAATACCGTCATTTTCTCGTTCATGATTTATCACCGGGTTTGTAACAAGAGTAACACGACGGGTGCCACACGTGGAGAAGGAACTGAGTAGTGAAATGTATGTTGTTCTTTATTTCCATTTACATGTATTCATATTTGGCTTAGCTTCGTATTATAATGTGATCTACGATTTTCACGTAACAACGAATTTCGGTTCCTCTTTAATCCCATTTGTTTTGAGCCGTATCGATGGTTAGCGTGCTCGATCGCCTCGAGTGCGGTAGATCGTGGGTTTGATCGGGTCAAAACAAAAACTATACTTTATAAGTGGTATATGTTGCTTCTCCGATAAGTACGCAGCATTAATGAGAAAGAACAAAGACTGGTTGGCTCGGAATTAAGATAATGTGTTCGAGAGGGGCAACATGGCATATCTATCCGCGGACTGTTGTTTCAGTGAGCTAGCACTATAAAAATAAAATCAAGCGTGTTGGTCAAGTACACAGTGGACCTCGTCATCATCTCATTGAAGATTCATTTGTTCTCGTCATGATATAGCTGAATAGTTGCTGAGTTTGCGTTAAACAGCTCGGCCAACCATTCACTTCATTTGTTTCGTATAGAGTTCACGTTTTATTTATATTATTTGTACTTAAATATGTATACTAGTCTCCAACACGATTTTTATATCAGATGAAGTTCGTGTTGTTTAAAAGTAACACGACGGGTGTCACTAGTGAAAACGGGACTGCTTACCCTTCCGGAGCACCTAATTTTGTAGGGTACGTGTTGTTCAATCGTAAATTTTCTATGTAGTGTTTTATAGATCCCTTTGCCCTTTTTCTTATGGTCATTGCGTTGTATGTCCTTCTTCCATTTACCCACTGCTTATTACCCTTTGGTATCTTCAAAAATGTATTACTAGTTGCCATTGTGTTGTCAGTTTATCCACTGCTAATTACCCCTTTGATATCTTTCAAACATTTATTACTAGTGGCCATTGTGTTGTCGATTAACCCACTGCTTATTACCCCTTTGGTATCTTTCAAACATAAAATTACTAGTGGCCATTGTGTTGTTGATTTACCCACTGTTAATTACCCCTTTGGTATCTTTCAAACATAAATTACTAGTGGCCATTGTGTTGTTGATTTACATACTGCTAATTACCCCTTTGGTATCTTTCAAACATTTATTACTAGTTGCCATTGTGTTGTCAGTTTATCCACGGCTAATTACCCCTTTGGTATCTTTCAAATATTTATTACTAGTGGATATTGTCTTGTTGTCGAATTAACCACTGCTGAATACCCCTTTGGTATCTTTGAAGCATAAATTACTAGTGGCCATTGTGTCGTCGATTTACCCACTGCTAATTACCCCTTTGGTATCTTCAAACATGTATTACTAGTGGCCATTGTGTTGTTGATTTACCCACTGCTAATTACCCCTTTGGTATCTTCCAACATTTATTACTAGTGGCCATTGTGTTGTTGATTTACCCACTGCTAATTACCCCTTTGGTATCTTTCAAACATGTATTACTAGTGGACATTGTGTTGTCGATTTACCCACTGCTTATTATCCCTTTGGTATCTTCAAACATTTATTACTAGTGGCCATTGTGTTGCTGATTTACCCACTGCTAATTACCCCTTTGGTATCTTTCAAACATGTATTACTAGTGGACATTGTGTTGTTGGATTACCCACTGCTAATTACCCTTTGGATATCTTCAAACATGTATTACTAGTGGACATTGTGTTGCCGATTTACCCACTGCTAATTACCCCTTTGGTATCTTTCAAACATGTATTACTAGTGGCCATTGTGTTGTCGATTTACCCACTGCTAAATACCCCTTTGGTATCTTCAAACATTTATTACTAGTGGCCATTGTGTTGTAGATTTACCCACTGCTAATTACCCCTGTGGTATCTTTCAAACATTTATTACTAATGGACATTGTGTTGTTGATTTACCCACTGCTAATTACCCCTTTGGTATCTTCAAACATTTATTACTAGTGGACATTGTGTTGCTGATTTACCCACTGCTAATTACCCCTTTGGTATCTTTCAAACATGTATTACTAGTGGACATTGTGTTGTTGATTTACCCACTGCTAATTACCACTTTGGTATCTTCAAACATGTATTACTAGTGGACATTGTGTTGTCGATTTACCCACTGCTAATTACCCCTTCTGTATCTTTCAAACATGTATTACTAGTGGACATTGTGTTGTTGATTTACCCACTGCTAATTACCCCTTGGATATCTTCAAACATGTATTACTAGTGGACATTGTGTTGCTGATTTACCCACTGCTAATTACCCCTTTGGTATCTTTCAAACATGTATTACTAGTGGACATTGTGTTGTTGATTTACCCACTGCTAATTACCCCTTTGGTATCTTTCAAACATTTATTACTAGTGGACATTGTGTTGTTGATTTACCCACTGTTTATTACCCCTTTGGTATCTTTCAAATATTTATTACTAGTGGCCATTGTGTTGTCAATTTACCCACTGATAATTACCCCTTTGGTATCTTTCAAACATGTATTACTAGTGGCCATTGTGTTGTAGATTTACCCACTGCTTATTACCGCTGTGGTATATTTTAAACATTTATTACTAGTGGACATTATGTTGTTGATTTACCCACTGCATATTACCCCTTTTGTATCTTCAAACATGTATTACTAGTGGACATTGTTTTGTCGATTTACCCACTGCTTATTACCCCTTTGGTATCTTTCAAACATTTATTACTAGTGGCCATTGCGTTGTCAATTTACCCACTGCTTATTACCCCTTTGGTATCTTTCAAACATTTATTACTAGTGGACATTGTATTGTTGATTTACCCACTGCTTATTACCGCTTTGGTTTCTATCAAACATTTATTACTAGTGGCCATTGTGTTGTCGTTTTAGCCACTGCTTATTACTTCTTTGGTATCTTTCAAACATTTATTACTAGATTAGACTGAACTAATTCGATGGTAAAATAACTATTTTATTGTTCTTTTTATAATATGTTTACATGACTTGCTATGTAAATTATGAACTACATTGTACTATAGTTTAATTTATTAAATATACATTTATACATAACACAAGATAATATAAGCAACAAAATATTATTTATTCAAATCTACTTCTAATACATGCATATACATGTGTACTATAAAATCTACTTCTAATACATACATATACATGTGTACTATACAATTTCAATAATAATTAAAACTCTTCATGTACATAGCTAACTACTGTTTTGGCTTCTGTGGGGGTTACTCATCTTAAAAATATAAAACCTAGCTATATAGACATAACAAGTACTTTTAACCAAATATAGCAAAAAGTCAAACTACTCTTAAGACTCTGGGGAGATCCCTGCAGAATAAATACATGTATAAATGGTAAAACTATCGTGGACAGGCAGGATAACAAAAACAACATATTCTACAAATTTTCTAAGTCAAATATAAGGATATGCCTGGGGAGATCCCATCAAGCAGGACTTATTCAAAAACACTGGGGAGATCCCAGCGGGGTATGCTACAGTAACTATACAAAATATTAAATGAATGTTCCTGGGGAGATCCCGGCAGGTTAAAACACTATGACAAAAACTCCGGGGAGATCCCAGCGGAGTATACTACAGCAACTGAACAAAATATTAAATGAATGTTCCTGGGGAGATGACGGCAGGTTAAAACACTATGACAAAAACTCTGGGGAGATCCCAGCGGAGTATGCTGCAGTAACTAAACAAAATATTAACTGAATGATTTGATGATTTTGATTTTTGGTGCTTTAACTCTCAACAATATTTCAGCTATATCATGGCGACCAGTTTTAGTGGTGGAGGAAAACGGAGTACCCGGAGAGAACCACTGAACATGGGCAAGCAACTGGTAAACTTTATCACTTGCGGCTGCGAGTCGAGTACATCCTTTTTGTAGTTTACAAAGCCGGGCGCGAACCCACGCCGTATTGGTGATAGGCTTGTATGAGATGTTAGATTCAGCGATCTAACTCATTGAGTCACCCGTGTCCTTATTAACTGGATGTTCCTGGGGAGATCCCGGCAGGTTAAAACTCTATGACAAAAACTCCGGGTAGATCCCAGCGGAGTATACTACAGTAAACTGAACAAAATATTAACTGAATGTTCCTGGGGAGATCCCAGCATGTTAAAACTCTTATAACAAAAACTCTGGGGAGATTCCAGCTTAGAATATAATACTCACTAACCAACTTTTAGCTGAAACTTACCCAGGGAGATCCATGCAGGCCAAAAAAAAAAAAAAAAACTTGATGTAAAAATTAAACATCTTTTAATTGAACAATCTAATGAAATATTATTGAATTTGGGGCAAATAATTCCTCTGAATTATAAAGGCCATTATAACACAAATAACAACTGAGTAACCTCCAATAAAACAAAATGAATAATAAAGAAAACAAACATATATATATCTATAACATAAGTAAAGAATATCAGTAATATTAACTGTCATGCAATTAACATAATCACTTCTAAAATATATACATGGTCATAAAATTAACACCTTACATATATTCTCTTGTACATGTATATGGGGAAAATGTTATAAATGTACACTAGATTAAATAAAACTAAAACTTTATATCTCTTCTCTCATCTTAATCAAAACCAAATCTTAACTGCTAGTCTTATCAGTTCTTGACTGACCAAGTCAATTAGCTATATAGTGATGTCTTATCAGTTCTTGACTGACCAAGTCAATTAGCTATATAGTGATGTCTTACCAGTTCTTGACTCACCAAGTCAATTAGCTATATAGTGACGTGTTTAGTTAAATAATCATATATCACAAAGCAACAAGGAGAAAGAACAAATACTGGTTAGCAAGGAATTAGGATAATGTGTTCGAGTAGGGTGACATGTCTATCTGTGGACTGTTGTTTCAGTGAGTTAGCACTATAAAAAAAAATCCTAGCAATCCTGTTGGTCTAGTACAAAGCGGACCTCATCCTCATTTCATTGAAAATTATTTTATTCTCGCCAAGATATAGCTGAACAATTGCTTAGTTGGCGTTAAACAGCAACCGCTCACTCCATTTGCTTTGTATCGAGTTCATGTTTTATTTATATTATTTGTACTTAAATATCCATACTGGTCTCCAACACGATTTTTTAGTAGATGATTTTCGGGTTGTTTAAAGGTAACACGACGGGTATCGCTGGTGGAAACGGGACTGCTTACCATTCCGGAGCACCTGATTTCATTCATATTGTTTTGTCAGGGGTGCGTGTTGTTCAATCGTTTATTTTCTGTGTAGTGTTATATAGATTATTGTTTGTCCCTTTGCCCTTTTTGTTATGGCTATTGTGTTGTATGTCCTTCTTCGATGCAATATTGATAATTACCGCTTTGGTATCTTTCAAACATTTATTACTAGTGGACATTGTGTTGTTGATTTACCCACTGCTTATTACCGCTTTGGTATCTTTTAAACATTTATTACTAGTGGCCATTGTGTTGTTGATTTACCCACTGCTAATTACCCCTTTGGTATCTTTTAAACATGTATTACTAGTGGCCATTGTGTTGTTGATTTACCCACTGCTAATTACCCCTTTGGTATCTTTTAAACATTTATTACTAGTGGCCATTGTTTTGTCGATTTATCCACTGCTTATTACCATTTTGGTATCTTTCAAACATGTATTACTAGTGGCCATTGTGCTGTTGATTTACCCACTGCTTATTACCGCTTTGGTATCTTTCAAACATTTATTACTAGCGGCCATTGTGTTGTTGATTTACCCACTGCTAATTACCGCTTTGGTATCTTTCAAACATTTATTACTAGTGGCCATTGTGTTGTTGATTTACTCACTGCTTATTACCGCTTTGGTATCTTTCAAACATTTATTACTAGTGGCCATTGTGTTGTTGATTTACCCACTGCTAATTGCCCATTTGGTATCTTTCAAACATTTATTACTAGATTAGACAAAACTAATTCAATGGTTAAATAAGTCTTTTTTTGTTCTTTTTATAATATGTTCACATGACTTGCTATGTAAAATATGAACTACATTGTACTATAATTTAATTTATTAAATATACATTCATACATAACACAAGATAAGATAAGCAACAAAAGATTATTTATTCAAATCTACTTCTAATACATACATATACATGTGTACTATAAAATCTACTTGTAATATATACATATACATGTGTACTATAAAATCTACTTCTAATACATACATATACATGTGTACTATAAAATCTACTTGTAATATATACATATACATGTGTACCATAAAATCTACTTCTAATACATACATATACATGTGTACTATAAAATTTCAATAATAATTAAAACTTTTCATGTACAAAGCTAACTACTATTTTGACTTCTGTGTGGGTTACTCATCTTAAAAATATAACTAGAGGCTCACATGAGCCTGTATCGCTCACCTGACATAAACTAAGTCCTCTTAAGAATGTCTGCATGCCGAATACATCTAAATTACTATTCAAATCCCATAGGGTTCTATGGTAAAACTATGTCTGCTCATGGCAGCCATCTTGGATGGAGGTAGTAGTCACCGGACACAATTTTAAAAGTATAATACCCAAGGACCATCCATGCCATATTTGCTTTAAATTGGCTGACTGGTTTCAGAGGGAAGACTTTTAAACAATTTTCCCAAAGGGTCCTATGATAAAACTATGTCCGCTGACTGCGGCAATCTTGGATGGAGGTCGGGCTCACAGGACATAATTTTGAAAGTTGACCACCTAAGAACCATTCATGCCATGTTTGCTCTAAATTGATTTGCTGGTTTCAGAGGAGAAGACTTTTAAACATTTTTTCCATAGGTCCTATGTTAAAACTAAGTCGAGTCATGGTGGCCATCTTGAATTTCCGATCAGCAAACGATTCACAAGTTTAGTACAGGATCACCCAATGATCATTCCTGTAAAGTCACAATTCAATTGGCTTAGTGGTTACTAACAAAAAGATTTTTTAAAATTTCGACCAATCAGAACACATTATGGGCCCTGGCAGCCATGTTGGATTTCCGATCAGCGCCAAAAACAAAAATCTTATATATGACCATCTAATGAACATTTCTGCCAAGATTGGTTCAAATCTGCGTCGTGGTTTCAGAAAAAAAGATGAAAATGTGAAATTCCCATAGGGTCCAATGTTAAACTAAGTCTAGTCATGG
>MJUT01024185.1:47748-59122 GCA_002080005.1 Gigantidas platifrons
AGTAACATAGCGTCAATAATTTTTTTTTAAATAGAAACAAGAGGTTTGGATTCTTCACAGTGGAAAAAATATTTTATGTTAATAATTTATTTTCAATGACACCAGTAATACATTGCATATGTCATATAAAAATTATGGACTTTTTTACGAGGTCAATATGTTATATATGGACCTATTAAGATTTAATATAATCTTAATAGGTCCATATATAACATATTGACAGAGTAAAAAGTCCTTAATTTTTATATGACATATGCAATGTATTACTGGTGTCATTGAAAATAAATTATTAACATAAAATATTTTTTCCACTGTGAAGAATCCAAACCTCTTGTTTCTATTTAAAAAAAAATTATTGACGCTATGTTACTATTTTTAGTAACATAGAGTCAATATACTTCAATATTATGTATATCACGTGACTGATTTAGCCAATGAAATTGTACGAAAACCACACCATATGTAATATTATTGAATTTGGGGGAAATAATACCCCTGAATTATAAATGCCATTATAACACAAATTACAACTGAGTAACCCCCAATAAAAACTAGAGGCTCAGCACTGAGCTGAGCCTGTGTCGCTCACCTTGCAGTCTGCTCTGAAGAAACTTAATACAGAACATTCCATAGCCTATAGGTGCTTCCCACAGGCCTCTACATTAACATTTTTTTTAACTTGTCCCTTCAGACATTACTAACTAAAACGAGTTGTAAGTCAAAATCATTTGGTCTTGTTTTATACTCGGCTATAAAAAAAACTTCCGGTAGGGGATGGGGGTGACATCGGGCCTCAACTCTTGGGGCAATTAATTTATCTATTCACCCCAATCATAAATATATATGATTTGGGGAGGGGATCTCAACCATTAAAAAGTTCACCTCAGGTAGGGGATGGGGTATGACCCCTGGGGCCTGAGCTATAAGGTATTTAATTTGCTTAGTCACCCTGATCATAAATATATATGGTTTATGGGTGGGGATCTCAACCATTAAAAAGTTCACTTCAGGTAGGGGGTGGGGTATGACCCCAGGGGCCTGAGCTATAAGGCATTTAATTTGCCTAGTCACCCTGATCATAAATATATATGGTTTAGGGTGGGTATCTCGGTCGCATTTTTTTTATACAGATTCATTTTAACTGTATTATACTAAAGTAAATTATATATCTCTCTTTCCACAGATTAAATTGGAGTTATCTTTCTTTCCACAGAAAACAGATTTGTTTAGAAAGCATACAATCATAAAAATGAATTGCATGTGGCGGCTATATGTTTGTTAATGGATCGGGACGAAATGAGCAATCATTATAGAGGATCTTCCATAGATGCTTCCTACCAAATTTCAATTCATTTGGCTAAGGGGTTTCAGAGCAGAAGATTAAAATGTGAAAACTTAACGGACGACGGACGACAAGTGATGGCAAAAGCTCACATTGCCTTTGGCAAGGTGAGCTAAAAAGTTATTAAAAAACAAAACAAACATATATATCTATAACATAAGTAAAGAATATCAGTAATATTAACTGCCATGCAATTAACTCTTCTAAAATATATACATGGTCATAAAATTAACACCTTACAAATATTCCCTTGTATATGGGGGAAATGTTATAAATGTACACTATATTAAATAAAACTAAAACTTTATATCTCTTCTCTCATCTTAATCAAATCCAAATCTTAACTGCTAGTCTTATCAGTTCTTGACTCACCAAGTCAATTAGCTATATAGTGATGTCTCATCAGTTCTTGACTCACCAAGTCAATTAGCTATATAGTGATGTCTTATCAGTTTGTGACTCACCAAGTCAATTAGCTATATAGTGATGTCTTATCAGTTCTTGATTCATCAAGTCATTTAGCTATATAGTGATGTCTTATCAGTTTTTGACTCATCAAGTCAATTAGCTCTATAGCAATGTCTTATCAGTTCTTGACTCACCAAGTCAATTAGCTATATAGTGATGTCTTATCAGTTCTTGACTCACCAAGTCAATTAGCTATATAGTAATGTCTTATCAGTTCTTGACCATGTCAATTAGCTATATAGTAATGTCTTATCAGTTCTTGACTAACCAAGTCAATTAGCTATATAGTGATGTCTTATCAGTTCTTGACTAACCAAGTCAATTAGCTATATAGTGACGTGTTTAGTTAAATAATTACAATTTAACTAAACAGGTGATGTAGGGGATCGCAGGCGGGAAATTGTTGATGAACACACATTTTTTAATGGCGACACTGCTAATTGATGAGCAATAATGAATTGCCTTATCCCCCTCTAGGCTAAATTACTATTGGTCAGTAAAACTAATTAGCATAATTACATATGCATTGTATCTCATTATAATTTCCCTCCAAATCCGTAGTTAAAGAGAGAGAAAATAAGAACATTGTGTGAACCGAAAGCAATATTATGAAAAGATGAAATATAACGTTTATGTATAAATTTACAAAAGGTATCAGGTCAATTAGGCACCTGGTCATTTCGGCACCTATCGAAATAGTCAAATCGGCACCTAAAGTTTGAATATTTCGGCATCCGGTCATGGTCAAGTCAGCATCAGTAATTAAAAATAATACATAGCAATAAAAGTACGAATTATCTAGTCTGCCAATAGCATTCACGGCTTCTGTCATGCAAATAAGGGTAATAAGAAAATTACCGAACACAGAGCAATCTTCCAAAGGGAAATTCAAAACTCATAAATCAATAAACAGACAAAATCAGTCAACAACCGGGAAACTGGAAAACCGCAACTCACAGATACATAATGGTAAGCATAGAGATGTTTCATCAAAAATTAACAAAAACTCGTTAATCTGTACCTGTGAACGAGAAACACGAGGACTGGTATTACCGTCTATCTCTAAGGTAAACAAGATGTTGCACGCTACGTCGTGCTAAGAATACCCCCACTCGTTCATTTGTATTGTCACACGGTAAACAGGAAGTAGATGTGCGGTAAACCTGGAAAGGGGAGACACGGTACAAGTCACCATGCCAAAGCCATATCTCAAATATAAAATCATTTCTTCCAGTAGAAGCTGAGATAACTGTTATGAAAGTTTTCATTACAGCAAACATGAAAAATTCTAAGTCGTACTGTAAACAGGAAGTAGATGTGCGGTAAACCTGGAAAGGGGAGACATGGTACAAGTCACCATGCCAAAGCCATATCTCAAATATAAAATAATTTCTTCCAGTAGAAGCTGAGATATCTGTTACGAAAGTGTGAACGGGCGGACAGACGGACGGATGGACATGAGGATCCCTATATACCCCCCCCCGACTCTCGTCGAGCGGGGGTATAATAAAACTAAAATGTCACAGTAACCTTTTTCTGCTGCCAAAAATAATGATGATTTACCTGTATCACTTGGATCAAACTCTGTACTATTTTCTATAATATTCTTGACAATATCAAAATGTCCTCTTTGTACAGCAATAGACAGTGGAGACATGTTGCCAACATCAGGATGAAGAGCATCTCCACCATATGATACTGAAAAGGAAGATAGATCGTCTACTATTTCTTCTTCCCCCTTTCTGGTGTTAACCAATTCTATTTTTTCTATTTGTTCTTTTCTTCTGTCAATTGTTTCCTCATTTTCTTCTTTTGTCTCCCTCGTGTACATTATTTCGTCTTTTTCTTCCTGTTCTCTTGTGAAAGTTGTTTCTCCTTTTTGTCCTTGTACTTTTGGTATGTAAATGGCTTCTTTTTCTTCTTCCTGCTTCTCTTTTGAGTAACTTATTTTTTCTTCTGGATATCCACATGGATTCAGCAATGCATTACTATCTGAAAGTATCTTGTTACCATTGGTCCTTTTAGAAATAGTTTTAAATTCTGCTTTGGTGCTTCCTGCAGTTAAAGCCCCATGTCTAAAAAGTAATCTAACGATATTGTAATGCCCAGAGGATGTTGCAACATGCAATGGCAAATTATTATCAACATCAGAGATATTTACATCTGCGCTGTTTTGTAACAGAAAAAGAACAATATCATAATGACCCATTCTAACTACTAAATACAGTGGTGATCTGTTGTTGCTATCAGTCAATTTAACATCTGCATTATGTATTCAACAATATCACAGTGTCCTTTCTGTGATGCTATAAACAATGGTGATTGACCATCTCCATCACACAAATTAACATCTGCATTATGAACCACCAGGTACTTAACAATATGACAGTGTCCTTTCTGTGATGCTATAAACAATGGTGATTGACCATCTCCATCACACAAATTAACATCTGCATTATGAACCACCAGGTACTTAACAATATCACAGTGTCCTTTCTGTGATGCTATAAACAATGGTGACTGACCACCTCCATCACACAAATTAACATCTGCATTATGAGCTACCAGGTACTTAACAACATCATATCGTCCATACATTGATGCTATAAACAATGGTGAGCATCCAACTTCATCACATAAATGGATATCTGCACCAGAACTAAGTAAACATTTAACAACCTCACAGTGTCCTAACAGTGATGCTATAAACAATGGTGATCGACCACCTCCATCACGCAAATTAACATCTGCATTATGAGCCACCAGGTACTTAACAATATCACAGTGCCCTTCCTTTGATGCTATAAACAATGGGGATTGTCCACCTTCATCACATAAATGGATATCTGCACCAGAACTTAGTAAACATCTAACAACATCCACATGCTCATGCTGTACTGCTACAAACAATGGTGACTGTTTCAAATTATTAAATTTATTGACATCAGCGTTATTCCTCAGCAATGCTTCCACGATACACAAATTACCTGTTGTACATGCTACTATAAGTGGTGTATACACGTCACAAGGTCTATCATAGTAAATGTTGATACACTTTGGGTCTACGTATTTAACTATCAGTTCCACCATATCTAAATTGTTACTGAAACATCCAAGTAGTAGTAAACGTGTGTTCTCCATGACATTGGAGCCAAATATCAAACAAATGTCATGGTTGTTACATTCAACATGGTTGACTATTTCCTGAAGAAGATGAGTGTGACCATAATTAATTATCCAGCTTATTACCGTAAAATTATTTGCATTAATGGTAAATGCATCATATCTTCCAAGACGACTTAGCATAATGTTAACTTCCATGTAATAGTCACCAATCAGCAGCTGTAAACGCCTCAATTCAGTAATGCCAGACAGTTCATAGGCAGAATGTATTTTCTGTCCAAAATGATAACTATGTTCATGCTTCCCCCTTGAAATCAATGATTCAAATTCATTAAAGGATTTTCTCTTCAACATTCCTTCGAAAACATCAAGGAATGGACCATGTTTCAGCGACTTATTCATGAAGACATCAAATAGATTCATAGACTGGATATCTGTATAGAGTCTTTTGGCAAGAGGTAAATACATGTCTTCACTTAGCTGAATGCAATGATCCTCATTTGAATCTTGTTCGCATACTGTGACTTTATTTGCTATGTAACTGCTAGATAAATACTTTAATATATGATGTTGATTTTGACGACCATAATGATAGGCAATAATTTCAAATATAAAGTCATGTGTGAATGTGTATTCAGTTTCTATCTTGGTGAAGTAGGTTTCTGACATGTGGGAAATGGCATCTATTATTTGTTTATCCGGGGTACCTAGATTGACCCCACAATTATTAAAGACCTCTTTCCGCATGCATTTGTGGGGTAAAAGCTCAATTGATAATTTGCCGTCATTGACTAGACACAAGACAAGAACAGCATATTGAATAGTGTTACTGCCCAGCAGTTTGTCCAGTTCACTAATAAAATATTTGAATGGTTTATTGAAGAAGCTTTCTACCAACTGCTGGTATTTTCCTTCCATTAAAAATAGTTTACAAAGCAATGGAAACATATAATTGGACTTGATAAATGAAAGAGATCTATAGAGAACTGGGTTTACACCTTTGGCATTACAATGACATTGGAAAATATTCTTCTTTTCTGTCTCAGTCAGCTGATTATCTTTACTCTGTATATCTACAACGTTTTCTGTTATAAACAATCCAAGCTTAAAAGCTTCATTATACACAGACTTTCTGCAAGTAAACAATAGTTTTGATGTCTTCCCTATTGCTGTGACAATATTTTCTCGATAGTTGATAATATGATTCATTTTTACTGCATAAATTCCTAATACATCATCCAGTACAAACACTTGTTTATGATCTCTGTCTCCATATTCTATGATGTCTTTTAGCTCACACACTGGCACAACTTCCCATCCTTCCACCTCCAGCTGTAATGCAATATGGCGAGCTGTGGCTGTCTTTCCAGACCCTGGTCCACCAATTATTGTCATATACCTTTTACCCTTGAACATTTCCAATGTCGCTGTAAATCCTTGAGTTTTATCATAAAATAGCTCATCCTCTTCTCTCCATTTGTTAACCAATGCCACATGACCTTCTGAAATACAGTAAAATGCAATATTCCACATGACCTTCTGAAACACAGTAATACGTAATATTCCACATGACCTTCTGAAATACAGCAAGACGTAATACTCCACATTACCTTCTAAAATACAGTAAAACATAATATTCCACATGACCTTCTGAAATAGAGTAAAATGTAATATTCCACATGACCTTCTGAAATACAGTAATACGTAATATTCCACATGACCTTCTGAAATACAGCAAGACGTAATATTCCACATTACCTTCTAAAATACAGTAAAACATAATATTCCACATGACCTTCTGAAATAGAGTAAAACGTAATATTCCACATTATCTTCTTTGTCTTGTTAGTTGTGATGTAATTTATTGTTGTCAGTATCACAAGCCGCTCCGTTATCATTAAAAAAAGCCAAACTGGTCAATGACTCTGGCCATTTTTATGTTTTAAATGCTTCATTAATACGCTTACGTATCATTGAAAGAATTACCGCTTCTGTAAAGCGCAAAACTGATCTTAAGCTATTCTGTTACAACCATCATGGGTGTGTGTGCTCCGTTAATTACTGGATGTTCATGCAGAACAAATCACACTTGGAAAAGCACTAAAACGATTTTGAATTATTTCAGATTACGTAATCCAATGTTAACAATATTAAAAGAGGCAATTAATGTTGGATTAAAATTATGCAGTAACATCTGTCACTCGGACTTTTAACCTCCCATTTAATTCAAGTCCATAATTGGACAGTTACAGACCCTGGATCGTATAAGTTTACAATACGCACGAAACGCAAACGAACGAAAAACGCAAACGAAACGAACGAAAAACGAACGAACGCTTCACACGAACGACACGAAAAACGCACGACATACGAAACGAATACACGATACACGAAACGAACGCACGATACACGAAACGAACGCACGATACACGAAACAAATGCACGATATACGAAACGAAGCACGAAACGAACGCACGATACACGAAACGATCGCAGGATACACGAATAGTATCGTGTTATTATTTGAATGACTTTTGTGCAAATTGATGTGATTAACTTCTGTAATCTTATATTTTATGAGCAAGTTATATATATAACTGATAAATTAGTCCGTAAAGTAATAGGATAATACAATTTATATTAAATAGTTTATATTACCAATGTGTTTAATAATTATACTTATGATTAAATTTTAAATCTCATAGCTACTGTAACAAATGAGCTAAATATTAATTTAGAAAATCAGTTTATCAAAAATGTTAATACTAAAAAATTATTAGGAATTTATATTGATAATAATTTAGATTGGAAAGAACAAGTAGATCATATATGCAAGAATATAAACTCAAGATTATTTTTGTTGTCAAAAATTAAAAAAATATCTTGATGAAAAATCTAGAATTTTATTTTTCAATTCTTATATCTTACCAATTTTTGATTATTGCAGTAATGTGTGGGGAAACTTAAATGATGAAGGAATTCAAAGGATCACAAAATTACAAAAACGAGCCGCAAGAATTATTCAAGAATTATTCTCGATGCTCCATTTCTCACACCCACAAGGAAAAAATTTGAAAATCTAAACTGGCTCAGCTTTTGTGATAGAATCTCATATAATAAACTTGTTTTGGTTTATAAAATTTTGCATGATAAGACACCAAACTACCTAAAGAAACTTTGTATTCCAAGTAACGAAGTTCATACTAGAAATCTAAGATCTGTATCTAGTAACAACTTGGCAGTTATTCGTCCAAACACAAATAGTATGTAAAAATCATTTGCATATAGTTCTGCCATTCTTTGGAATAAATTACCGTGTAATATCAAATTATCTGCAAGTTTAAGTATATTTAAATCAAAATGCTTTACATATCTTAAAGACATTTCAAAATAAGACATTAAGAAAATAATAATAAATATGCTACTTCATTTTATGTATGAAACATTGTATAATATACATTTAGTATGAATTTGTAATATTATGCATGCTGTGTGTCATAATTATGTTGTAAACAAAATGTATGATATTTTTTGTGAGGGCCTCAAGTTAGATTAGTGAAAACTAATTGAGTTACCCTCTTGAAATAAAGTTTATTGTTATTATTATTATTATTATTCCAAATATGACTTTCTATTTATATAATTATACATAATTTATATTTATTTAATTATATAATTATACAGAATTTATATTTATATAATTATATAATTATTCAGAATTTAGATTTATAATTATTCGGATTCTGAATTGACAATTCCAACCAGATATAGGAGTATCAGTTATTTTCTCGGTTAAGCTGTCCGAGAGGTGTGTGGCTTCAAAAGGTCATATAATTGTTAATTAGAATGAAATTACAAATGTAAGAGTTGACATTTCACACCTGCAGTGCATGTATTTCCCAGGTGAAACTGCCAGAGGCGTTTGTTTACATACATGTAGATGATTTCTTATTTATTTGTCCTAGAGTAAATTATAGAAAAAATGCATTTATTAAATATGTTTTCCCTTATTGTACAAAATTACTGGTACATGTAAATAAAGGAAATGTATGTTTGTATATGTAAAATTTTATTTACACTTTAATTTAAAAATGTTAGTAATAGTTTCGTGTATCGTGTATCGTTCGTTCGTATTTCGTTTCATGTGTTCGTCTAATTAAACTGGCGAACGATAAACGAAACGAACGATACACGAAACAAACGAACAAATTACACGCACGAAACGCAAATGAACGGAAAACGAAACACGAACGAACGATACACGCAAACGAAACGAACGAAAAACGCAAACAATACGAAATATCTGTTAAGTTAAACGATTCAGGGTCTGTACAACTGGTCCGTCGGTCTTTACAGGATTAGGAAATGTTAGGTCCGAACCCACAAATCGTCGGTCCTGGACCTCTGACCAGTGGATTTTTTAACCCCTGAATACACGGTTAATAGCTATCTCCCCTTTTTCTTTCAAAACAAAGATGACGTTGAACAACGAGAAGTCGGTGCGTTTCGCCCCTGACAACAGACGTTGAAATTATAAACAAACGTATTAATTTTTTTAAATATTACAATACAAAATAATTGACCAGAGTTAGTTTGTCCCCAAATGTTGGTTCAATGACTTGACCAATGTAACATTCCACAAGTCACCAAATATTGTTATAACGACACATATGAATCACTTACACACAACACAAAAAATACATATTTATTAGTTTTGATGCAGTTACATCTAAATCCCTCATTCAAAGGTAATCAGTAAGATATATTCGTTACACAGTGTGTTAGTGACCTAATACGATATATATGGGATCAGTAAATTAAATATGGAGCTCGAGTTACTCTCTCGCCCCACGTGGAATTTACTGACCCCGTATATATCGTATTAGGTCACTAACACACTGTGTAACTAATATGACCGTATATTATTACTGACGGTATATTGTTACTGATCGTATATTCTTACTGACCAAATATTGTCACTGACCGTATATTGTCACTGATGGTTTATTGTTACTGATCATATATTGTCACTGACGGTAGATTGTCACTGAACGTATATTGTTACTGATCGTATATTGTCACTGATCGTATATTGCTAATGACAGTATATTGTTACTGATCGTATATTGTTACTGACTGTAGATTGTCACTGAACGTATATTGTTACTGATCATATATTGTTACTGATCGTATATTGTTACTGACCATATATTGTTACTGATCATATATTGTCACTGACGGTAGATTGTCACTGAACGTATATAGTTACTGATCGTCTTTTGCTACTGACCGTATATTGTTACTGATCATATATTGCTACTGACCGTATATTGTATGTGACTGTATTGTTACTGATCGTATATTGTTACTGACCGTATATTGTCACTGACCATATATTGTTACTGATCATATATTGTTACTGAACATATATTAATACTGACCATATATTGTTACTGACCATATATTGTATGTGACTGTATTGTTACTGACCGTATATTGTTACTGACCACATATTGTTACTGATCATATATTGTTACTGATCGTATATTGATACTGATCGCATATTCTTACTGACCATATATTGTCACTGACTGTAGATTGTCACTGAGGGGTTATTGTTACTGATCGTATTTTGCTACTGACCATATATTGTCACTGACAGTATATTGTTACTGATCGTATATTGTTACTGACAGTATATTGTTACTGACTGTATATTGTTACTGATCATATAGTGTTATTGAACATACATTATTACTGACCATATATCGTTACTGACCATATATTGTATCTGAATGAGCATTGTTACTGACCGTATAATGTCACTGACCATATATTGTTACTGATCATATTACATATATTGGTAGTGACCGTATATTGTGACTGACCACATATTGTTACTGACCATATATTGTAGCTGACTGTGTATTGTTACTGAGTGTATATTGTAACTGATCGTATATTGCTACTGACCATATATTGTTACTGACCATATATTGTTAACTGACCATATATTGTAACTGACCGTATATTGTTACTGTCCGTATATTGTTACTGACCATATGTTGTCATTGATCGTATATTGTGACTGATCGTATATTGTTACTGATCATATATTGTTACTGATCATATATTGTTACTGACCGTATATTGTTACTGATCGTATATTGTTACTGATCATATATTGTTACTGATCATATATTGTTACTGATCATATATTGTTACTGACCGTATATTGTTACTGATCGTATATTGTTACTGATCATATATTGTTACTGATCATATATTGTGACTGATCATATATTGTGACTGATCGTATATTGTTGCTGACCGTATATTGTTACTGATCGTGTATTGTTACAGACCGTATATTATCACTGACTGTATATTGTTATTGACCATATATTGTAACCGACCATATACCGTTACTGATCATATATT
>MJUT01024185.1:106779-118167 GCA_002080005.1 Gigantidas platifrons
CTTAGTATGTATTATGTTAGTTTTCCTATTGTCAATATTGTAAAATGAAGCCACCGAAATTTTGACAGGCTGAATGTTTTTTTTAATTGCGAAAAAGTGGGTAGATATTTTACACTATCAGGTAAAGAATTCCGCAACTTTATAATGGATGGAAAGAACGATCTGGAGCTAGCTTGCAGACGACACCTCTGAGTGCGATATTCATAATTTTTTACGGATATTATATGTTACTGTTTCTCCAATAGTCGTTGGCAAACAGTCAGATATGTGATAACGCAGCTTGGGACATATTAATCAGCCTAATCACAAGGGTTGGTTTTGGAGCTATATATAGTCATTTCAAAACGTTGAATCATTTGTTATCTTTACAAAGGACTGGGGGCTATAAGGGCCTTATATGGCCCCCATATTTAATGAATTTAAAAAAAATACTTGATCAAAAGTAGATGTATTTTATTTTATAGACGACATCATACTTTTGATGTTAAAACTTGTTTCCAACAAAATCGGTACGTTTTTGACGTCATTGTGACGTCATGAATGTCATTTATCTACTGTATTTCGTTGAATTTTGCCGATATTTCGACGGTTTTTTAAGCACCTGCGCAGTCGTGCACCAAAAAATTATTTTAACAGATTATTAAAATTAATAAAACACAAATACTGTTAAAGTATTTTTTGGTGCACGACTGCGTCAAACTCCGCACAGTTACCAGCTCCGGTCCGCAAACTACCCTCTACTAGTATCCAGCGGATGAACCGTGTTCGGTAGCGGATATGAGAACTATCCGGAGTTTGTCGGTGGCAGTGACTGTTTCCAGCGGATGAACCGTGTTCGGTAGCGGATACGAGAACTGTCTGGAGTTTGCGACTGCGCAGGTGTTAAATTTCTTAAAAGAACGACGGAACATGTTCAAATATTACAAGCGCTTCTATGACGTTTCGAGGTTTGAGAAGCACGCTATTTCCTATCTTTACCGTAAAAAATGGTATGTTGGCATGCAACCAATGGAGAACATTCAGCCCTTTTCCCATCAGGTGGCGTCACTGTACCAACGGTGGTTACGAAAACGTTTGTTTTCAGATAAACGCTTGTAACCAATGTAATCAAATGGCAATAGCATTGCCTACATGGTGTCCTTGATCTGAAAACGTTACGTAATATGACGGTGTGAACGGCTTATAGAAAGAACGGAAGTGATCATAAAAGATTTTAATATGATATCTCCTATACCCTTTTTCTAGTTTATTTCATAGTGACCGGTAACAATCATAGTGTCAATGTAAAATTGCACACGTGTGTTTTTTGTTTGTTTTTTTTTTAGCTTCATTTGGGTCTAATGAAAATTTGCACACGCGTTTTTCAGAGTTAATTGAACCAGGTTGAAAATTATACACATGTTTTTTTCACACTATATGGTCTAACCATGTAAAATTGCATACTCGCTTTTGCATCAAATGTTTGAAGATCCCCACTGAAGCGCAAGGGCAGGCAAATGCAATACAGTGACCAAAAGAAAAATAACAATCGTTGCTATACAAAACACTACACAGAAAACTATCTTTTATCCCACAGTCAGATTTTTTCACAGGAAACAAAAATCAGATTTTGAATTTTTGGACATAAAAAAAAATCAGTAATTTGTCTTCAAATTTTTATAATAAATTTCTCCTTGAGAACTGCAGGGCCGGATATCTTTCAACTCAATTTATTTTGTTTCTTTAAAATTTCAAAAAAAACATCTAAAAGTTAAAAAGGTCGTCCTCTTAATGACATGCATATGTGTCTAGGCTGCGTCCATGCAACTTCGTATTATATAATAAGATTTTATTTTTGATGTTTAACGCCACTTTCAGCAATATTTCAGCTATATCTTGGCGACAAGTTTTAGTGGTGGAAGAAGCTGGAGTACCCGGAGAGAACCACCGACCATGGGCAAGCAACTGGTAAACTTTATCACTTGGGGCTGTGAGTCGAGTGCACCCTTTTTGTAATTTACAAAGCTGGGCACGAACCCACGCCGTATTGATGATAGGCTTGTATGAGTTGCTAGATCAAACGACCTAACTCATTGAGCCACCCGGGCCCCGTATTATATAATAAGTGTCCGGTTTTCAAGAAACCTTATGCAAGAAAGTTCAACAGTTTAATTATTGCTTCTGATCCGCGGATTTCCCCCGATAAGATTGATTCCTTACAAAGTAAACCTTCAAAGAGATAAAGTTGCATTTTAATGATTTTTTTCTATCACCGTATGTAACGCTATCGTGTAATTTAATAAACACCGTCCAAATATATCTTGTATTTTGTGTAGAAAATATTGATTTTTGCTCATGGAGGACAAAAGAAAATAAATATAAGAATGTAATTTTATTTCATATTCGCATTCACAGTTAGTAATAGGTGCCCGTGACCCAGATATGATTGCAACGTTGTCCTTGTCTTATTTCAACGTGATGACGTGATCACTTTACATAGGTTACAAACGTCTCTGCGAAAATAAAACGCTCACCGTTAGTACTCGAGCGACACCTGTTGGGTAAATTTGGGTGAATGTTCCCCATTAACATAAGATAAATATGCAATAAACACAACTTAATCCTAAATATTTTTTTCATATGCCCACAATTATTGATAAGATATTTTATTCCGCGATACTGAAATAATTATTACTACCGGGATATACTGAGATAGTTTTAATACCTATCGCTGTTACTTCTAAAATGAAGTAAAAAAAAGTTGATCCCAAAGGAGTTGTAGATATTTTTGGGCACAATCTGATATATCCTTAAATATTTATGCAATAATTTTATTTACATGGCGTTAGTTTATCATCCCGCTCATAGAAGAAACGATGTGAAATAAACCGAAACCGAATTTTTTTCACGGGAAAATATGTTAATCATTTTTTTTTCTAAATGTATCATTCAAATAGATACTAGAACTGTTCAACCACAAACAAACCTTCTTACGTTCGAATTCATAAACATAAATACAAAAATCTGGGTTTATTAGATCAAAACAAAAAGAAATATTCGATTCCTGGAGACGACGGAATATTAGTAAACATACTTACAAATTACTTATACTTAAAACTTTTAAGATTTTGTTTACTGGAAATTTATTGAAATCAAACGGACTATATCTGTATAGATCGTAGATGCAAAACTTTTTTGATTAAATAAGATTTCTAATGGAGATGAGAGAAATGTTCTTTTAAGATACTGAGAACTTTCAATTATCTCTTTCTCGTTTCCATGATCTTCATATTAATACATTCATTTAGAGTAGCTCCGGTTATCATTTGGATATTCTGGTTTATTAGCCACTTCAGAATGTGTTCCATTCCTTTGAGTTCAAATGACAGTTCATCTACGATGCGTGTAATTGTTTATTGAATGGAACTTTTCCTTGCAGGCTTTGTGCTATTCAAACCATAGCACGATTTCCATTAGTGTATTTTCTGGTGACCACGTAAAAGATGTCCGCCCACAAAAAAATCGTCGGCATCAATTTAGCACATAAGTTTATCCATCTGCAGGGGCATAACTACTTTAGTGTCAAGTAGGCACGTGCCTATACATCAATTTGAAAAAAAATTCCTTCCATTTTCCTACTGGAATAGACATCATGGGCTGTGTTCAGGTGAAACTCTAGAGTTAACCCGACCTACCCGCGTTACACCTGGACATACAAGGTTCCTACTGGACTGACGTAATTTGACCTCTGAACCGTAGTAGAGTACAACCCGTCTGCAGACCGGGGTTTGTAGAGTTTTACTCTTGAACAAAATGGCGACTGGTGGCAGTGAATTGTAAGTGTATGAATGCAAATTAACCTGTCATGGGTTTTCAAGCAAATATATTGAAACAATAAGTATTAATCTTTTATCAACAAATGATATTTTTATTTTAAAATTTAAAACAGCTCAGATCTAAGCATCATTAAGCAACGGAAAGCCGAGGACTTGCTTGGTTGTGCGACCGGCACTGTCACACGTGGTTGCGATTGTCACTAATGACATTTTTTACGGATAAATAGTTTTTATCCTTCTTAAATGGTATGGTACGGATATATAGAACCCTAAAAAGGGGTGAAAAGTACAGCCCTGTCAAATTTTGTCCATTTTCACCACAAACTTGTCCCTTGTCCAATATGCAAGGACACAAATCTATCGGCACTCGTTCTTCCCGGATACCATCATAATTTGGAACGGACTGCCACAACAGCTGAGTGAGTTGCACAACCCTAGAATCATTCAAGAAGGGTGTGCAAGAAATCTGGCTTCGATGAACAACACAGCCTTATTTCTAACCAGTTTTTAACGGAGCACAATCACACAATGATCTGTATATATGAGCACAAATGTTTTTCTCACATCGATCATGTAAATAACAGTTACAGTACGAAAATACTCCCATGGGAGAACTGTACTACATGTATACAGGAAGAAGAAGAACTTGAATGTGCATCTCGCAAATAAATGTCTAAAATAGACTTCACTCTTCCCTAAACCAGGACCCGTACACAGAATTTTTCCGAAGGCTTCCAAATTTAGGGGGTGCAAATGCGGAGAAAACACCATTTTGACCCCAAAATACCTAGGTTTTTGAGAAAAGATTCGTAAACTAAGTTGGAGAACGTATAGTCATAATTAATTTGACTGAAGGGGGTATGGTTTTCACTTATTTTTTAAATAAAGTTTTTCAACATGGGAAGACCAGAATTTATTACCCTTTATGGAAAAAAAATCATGGATCAGAATATTTCATTCTTGCCTGGTCGAAATATTTTTTTCTTCAAAAGGCCCCCCTTTTTTCAAGTTAAATGGTTAGTTACTTAGCTATAGGTTCATTGCATTTTATAAAGGTCTTAAAATGGGGAGTCTGTGTATGATGTACAGAAAATGAAACACTACCTGAAATACATTTGTCTTTTTTTTTACAGAGGACAATTTACAGTTGTATTAAACTCGTCCCTGTAATCCAGTACATCAAGTACAGGTAATACCATAATCAAAACACGTAGTTCAACTGAAAAACAGATAATCAACACATAAAACTAAAAATTGAGCTACACGAACCCCACTAAAAACCGTGGGTGAATTGAGGTGCTCCGGAAAAGTAGGCAATTCCTTCTACACTAGTGACACCCGTCATATATGTTTTGTGACAGAAATCTATACTATTAATATATTTGTTATTATACTGAATGACTACATTTTTGTTTTAAATCTTATTGTAGGATTAAAATGAGAGTCAACTGTCCTGGTGGGAGATCATATCGGGGATATGTTACCCGGGAAGTAGCCGCTTTCATAAATTCAGCTGAATGTGGTGAGTTGTAACTTGTGTAATCTTTTATAAATATGGTTTACCGTTTATCAAGAAATAACATTATTTTTTGTCATTGGAATATGAATTTCCAATTGTGATGCTATCATTATAGGCCTCGGGCATCCTATACAATTCAAATAAAGGAGATAACAGTAGCCACTTTATATCATACACCAGATCACCAAAGCACACCAACTCCACATCATCACCACGAAGCAACACAACCGCCAACACCAAAAAACCGCCACTAAATTTATTTAGTAAAAAACGCTGAACTAATGATATTTTTAGCCAAGGTGCTTAAGTGGACATATTATCAGTAATCCCTTTGTGCTACTTTAAGATCTGTACTGCAGTCTATATACCAAGCAAACTGTATGTGAATGGAATAATCCACAATTTACAGAAAAAGACAACAGACATGACAGGAATTACCAAAAATAGTGGACAGTACTGTACAACAGACCACACCAACCACGGTCCACCAAAAAATAAAACTCCAAGAAAATAGAAGTACAAAAAAAAGATGAAAAAATAGAAGTACAAAAAAAAGATGAAAAACACTTAAAAAAAAGACAAAAACACTTAAATGATGTTTGCATTAAATTATGTTTTCATTAAATTATGTTTTCATTAAATATAATGAAAACATCATTTAAGTGAATTGAAAATCAATATTGGCTACAATTTTATTATATGATATTGATAGTTGTTAGACATTTTGAATTGTTTGTATAGCTTAATGTAGTTATAGAGTTTTTAACTTTACAATGTTATAACTGTCACAATTTTGTATCTATACCTATTGTTCATATGATTTCTAGGGGCCTGGGTGGCTCAATGAGTTGGGTCGCTGGATCTAACAACTCATACAAGTCTATCACCAATACGGCGTGGGTTCGCATCCAGCTTTGTAAATTACAAAAAAGGGTGCACTCGACTCGCAGCCGCAAGTGATAAAGTTTACCAGTTGCTTGCCCTTGGTCGGTGGTTCTCTCCCACCACTAAAACTGGTCGCCATGACATAGCTGAAATATTGTTGAAAGTTGCGTTAAACACCAAAATTCAAATTCAAATTCATGTGATTTCTAGTATCTTCATATTAGGTGAAACTGTTTTTACATGTTCTATGAATGTAGTTATTACATACATGTATCAGTAATTTTTCCTATTTACTTATAATTACAGATCCACAGACCAGGATGTCAGTCTACCAAGCAATAAAACAGCAGGAAAAAAACAGGTATAGATGACCAAAGCCCTCCAGAGAAAATTGACACAGAGGAGAATACTGACACCGAGAACAATAATGGCACAGAGGATAAAAATGGCACAGAGCCAGATGAGAAAATAGACAATCAATCTAACATGACCATGGTAAACATTTCTGTTAAAAAAGAAAAGAAAAAGACAAAGAGAAAACAACGGGAAAAAAAAAACAAAATATTTAAAAAGTTTGAATAAATATCAAATAATGGAAAGAAACAAGGAAAAAAATTACAGTTTTAATGAAAAAATGTTTTTGTATTTGCCAAAGAAAATTGAATCATTCTTGTATAGTGATGATGAGGAAACACTTTGTTTTTCCTCCTATACTTCAAGTTCTAATTCAGATAACGGAAGTCCTGGTAAAAGTTTTTATTCTGCATATGGACTTCATTTTGTTCCTGAAGAAAACATTCAGATTTCAGACTTAATGATTGTACACATGAAAGAATTCCATAATTTATTATTTGAAAAACTATATAAATATAATTCAATTTAGACAAAATCTAAATAAATGTTTTGTCATTTATACATTTTTAGATCCACAATTGGACTGAAGAGGAGGAAAAACTTTTGATTACTTTACGTAGTGATATGGATGACAAGTTTTTCAATTCAAAACAGCATGATACTCTTTGGAATGAAATACTAAAGAAAATGAAAGAAGAAGGAGTGTCAGTTTCTAGACAGCAAGTAATCAACAAATGGAAAAATTTGAAGAAAAAGTTCAAAGAAATTGTAGATTCCAATAACAAAACTGGAAATAATCCAACAAAATGGAAGCACTTTCAGAGATTCAACCAACTTTTTGGCAACAAGGCATCTACAAATCCAGCAGTAATTATTGATACCAGCAATAAGGATAAGACAATTGTATCAGAATCTATAGCATCAGATTCCTCTGTGGATATGCCATCTACATCAGGCATTCAGGCAACTAAGAAACGTAAGATATGTAGAGATAAATCACAGGACAAAATCACAAGCATGATTCAGACTGTCAGTGAAACAAATGAAAATGGTATTACAATGTTAAAAGAGCATCACACAGAAAGGATGGTACGAATGGATCGTTTTCTTAACATTTTAGAAAAATCTGTGGACAAAAAATAAAACCTCTTTATCTACACGGTACACCCGTGATTTCTTTCATGTAAATTGACAATAAGTCCGTCATGATTGAAGTATAGAATATTAGTTTCATTTGTTTTTCAGTGGAAGTCCAGGAGAGCGACAAATTTCTGTTTCTTTAATGTTTAGGGATATTCATATTTGAACAAAGGCAATGTAGCAGTGTCATTGTTTCTTGGTTAGACACCTTGGGGTTTTTTTTGTTTTGTTTTTTATATTTGTTTTATTTTTGTTTCGTTTTTTATATTTTACAAATTAAAGTATTATTGTTACTTTTTTTATACTATTTTGTTTTGCAAAAATAAAGAATTCTCACCTTTTTTTTATCATATTTACTGTGAATCCCCAAATTACAAGCATGATTAGATGTTTCTGTCAGGCTCATGTATCTGTCGGTCTGTACAATTTTTCCATTAGATGCAGATAAAATAGAAAATATTCAGTATCAATGTAACAGTGAAAGACATATTTAATTTTTAGCTGTGAGTTATTGACATATCACTTGTCGTCCACCGTCCTTCATCAACTGTAAAGACATATTTAATTGTTAGCTCGGCTGTGAGTTATTGACATATCACTTGTCGTCCACCGTCCTTCATCAACTGTAAAGACATATTTAATTGTTAGCTCGGCTGTGAGTTATTGACATATCACTTGTCGTCCACCGTCCTTCATCAACTGTTAACTTTTACAAAAATCTATGGAAATACTGGGCCAATTAAAACAAATCTTTGCTACAATCATCATTAGGGTATGTGGTTTAAAAATGTGTCCAGTCAGAGTTTCTCTGCCAACCATTCAATATGGCCACCATGGCTAAAAATAGAACATGGGGATAAAATGCTAGTAAATGTCTAGTATCTCAAAAACTGTTATGAATAGAGAAAATCTTACTGGACAAAAATATAAGACAGAAACTGTAAACAAAAAAGGTGAAATATGGTCTGAAATATCCTATTTTCCGTGGTATCAAGTTCAATTACTATGGAAAGGCAAAACAAAAGTGAGAATAGTCATCAGTAAGCAGCTGATAAAAAAGGTTCTGAAAAACACTAATGTTGACATGTGGGACATGAAGTAAAATATTCTATTGTCTGTCACACCCAACAGCTCTGGAAAACAAAAGTGAAAATGGTCAAAAGCGAAAGGGTTCCTCCTCTCTTCACTAGTAAGTAGCTGATAAAATTTCAAAAGAATCTGATAAACACTACTTACAACTTCATTGCAAAAAAAAGGGGGAGGGGGTAAAAAGATACATGTCTGAAGTAAATATGCATGGGATAACACATCTATAGGATAAACAGCAGATTTAGAATGACAAATAAAACGAAAACAATAAACATTAAAAAAATAAAAAATCTTAATACCATGATATGCCCCGAGCCCCTGTGGCCAGCTTTTCTAAATTAGGCTGTATTATATCAATATAATATATTGTGTCTTATAAATAAATACAAAATATAGGTTTGTGACAAGTTAACAATATGATACTTCGCCATGCATGATTGCATGATACGCCCCTCCTTGTCTGATAAGTGAGGATCAATTATTCAGTAGATATGGAGCCCACATTGCTGTCACCTTGAAAGGTGACTATCCAAGGATCATCCCAGTCAAGATTAGTTTAATTTGGTTAAATGGTTTCAAATGTTAAACAATTTGCTATCATATAGCTACAGTTCACATTTGATTTTTTCCCTATTTTTGGTAACGGCGGTCATATTCGATAGAGAGCGGATCTGTCGGATACAATTCTGAAAGGGGACTACGTAAGGAGCATCCCAGCCAAGCTTGGTTGGTTTAGTTGTCCTGAAGAAGATTGAAATGAATTGTTCACCGACGATGGACGCCAATTATAGCAAAAGCTCGCCTTGCCAAAGGCAATGTGAGCTTATAATACAATATAACACAATGTAAATAAGCAAAGGAACATATATAGAAAGTACTTGAAATATTTTAAGAACTCCATATTTGTTATCTTTTATTTATTTGAAGACTGACAATTATACCTTTATATAATACAATTTTTATCTACCTGAAGTTGCATAGATGGGAACCCTTTTCTGTTATAATAATCACTGTCATTAGAGGGACTGGAACTGAGTCTGATATGAGTTCCGTCAATAGCTCCGATAATGTGTGGCAGACCATGAAGCAGTTGGATTTCTTGTGATATTTCATTCTGGCGTTGTTCATTGGGCCATTCTATCACCTAAAATGGATAAAATATAATACATGTATAATAAAAAATATTAGAGATGTCGTAAGCGACAACTAGTCCTCCTATCGGAGTTTTTTGTTTTTTAAATCTTGTTACAAAAAATGTATATTAATTGCATTCAAGTGTATCTTAGCTGACATTTCCCAGTTCCCAAAGTGAACAATACATGTTCTACTGAGCCTCTAGTTTGTCATAAGAGTGCTTAAGGAATGAATGTATTGTATTTGAACATTTGCCATCGTCAGTCGTTGATTTGACGGTTGCAAACTGCGTTTTACTGGCGATGCGTTAATATTGTAACCGCCTTATAATAGTTAGCATGTTAGCCTCGAGCACGGGGGATTGGAGTACGATCCCCGGTTAGGCCAAACCCTTTAAAATTGGTAATTTCTGCTTTCTCCGCTAAGCACGAGATAAAAGATTGGTTGGAATAATGAGTCCGAGTGGGGCAACATGTCTACTGTTTCACTGAGCTAGCATGATAAAAAATCATGGCTGAGCATAGTCTAGAGCAAAGCAGGAAAAATCCCATCATTTCGTGTTCTGACCATGATATTGCTGCAATAATTGCTGATTTGCCGTTAAACATCAATCGCTTACACGCTATTCGTTAAAGCGGATATTTGTGAAAGTAAAATCAGTAAGATTGACGGACAGACGAACGGACGGAAAGCCAATTACATAATCCCTCGTTTTCGCAAAAAGCGGAGCAGACATCTTCTCGTCAGAAAACTACGCGGACTGAAGTAAAATGTTTCAAGTATGTAATCAACTCCTACATTGTAGCGGCGGATCCAAAAGGGAGTGTTCTGGAGGTTAGGAACCCCATTTTGTTGGACTTATTCTTAAATTGTGCGTAATTTGACCCAAAAAAATACCCTTATCCGTTAAGGGACCAATCATTTAATTTTGAAAAGGGGGGTGTTATGTTTTTTTTCTTTCAAAGTTAATGTTGAAGAAAAAAGATTTTGACCAAACAAGTGAGTGATAAAATATTCTGTAGTTTTCCAGATAATAAACATTGTTAAATTTGAAAAAAAGAAAATATTTGGTGTTCCACGTTGAAAAAGTAAAAATATTCAAATTGAAAGTAAAAACCTTAATCCAACCCCCTTTTCAAGTTAAATGGTGGGTCCCCAAGTACTATTACTTACACCAGCAAAGGCAGCAATAAAGGCGTCTACAACTCGAGATATACAACAATGTGCCGTTGATTTTCCAAGGCCAAAATACTGTCCAAGTTCCCTGAAGGTTGCTTGATTGGCCATATAACACAAGAATAACAACAATTGTTTACTTGGGGATATCTGCTCATTACCACCTCGGTGTTCAAATATCAATCTTTGTTCAATTTTCTCTGATATTGTTACAAACAAATCTTTGCTGACTCGGAAATGTGTCCTGAAGTCTTCGCTGATAAAATTTGGAATTAC
>MJUT01024185.1:121917-138817 GCA_002080005.1 Gigantidas platifrons
GATGTCGAGCACCAAGTATTGGAAATAGCCCACTTTAGGTCAGATGAGCAAGAAAGTAAGAATTTTGTAATTCCCCTTTTATGTCGAAATCGGGTTAACAACAATAAACTCTACATCTACAAAAAGAAAGCAAAAATACTAACACACCCCTTTTCTGCTTGGATATTTGATAGGGCTACGTATACAGTACCTTACATCTATACCAACCTTCATTCTGTGCCAGATGGATCTTTGTGTGAACAATGCAGAGGTATCAGTCAACTAGAACCTTTAAGTTGTTACATGGAAACAGACCGACGAGGACAGACCCATAGCATAAAAACCAGTCATTTTAACATTAGAAATATAAATACATGCATATTTAATCAGGGACATGCAATTGCTTAATATTTGTTCAACACATAAGAAACTAAATATATGTGTATCGAAGATCACTTTGTACGAACGGCTATGGTACTTAATGCCACTTTCAACGATATTTCATTTATATCGTGGCACTCAGTTTTATTGGTAGAGGAAACCGGAATATCCGGCGAGAACCACAGACCTTCCGCAAGTCAACGATAAACTTGATCACATAATGTTGTATCGAGTACACCTCGCAATGAACGGGATTTAAACTCGTAACTTTAGTGGTGATAGGCACTGATTATACAGATAGTTGTAATTCTAAATACCACATGATCACGACCACGACGGCCCATTGTAAGAAGGACACTGTTCAGTCAGAGCTGTGGTTAGATGTATCTCCCTTTGTTCTATTAATCCAACAGACGCCAGTGGAACGGATTTACCCCCTCCCCTTTTTACGTTTCTGCTTGCATATTTATTTTCAATAAAATTTGAGTTATATAGAGTCGACACATGTAAGTTGCTATTAGCATAAATAAGATTGTATGAATATGGACACAAACAAGCTAAATTAAGGTAAAAAAATGAAATCCAGTCAATGCAATTTGACTACTCAAATAGAAAATATGCAGGATAAAACTGTTTATACAAATAATATCATATTATATCTATCATGTACTCATAATAAATATACACTTGGACAAAAAGTAAGCACCGTCCTATATTTATACAAACACATTTACGGATAAGTAAAATTCCTATTCTAATTTTAGACAATATTTCCTTATAGATTAGGCCACGGGGTTTCAAATGAACAATAAGTGAAGTCATTAAATCCAAAGGATGGATTATGATGCATGATAGACCTGGGGGGGGGGGGGGGGGGNGCATTTTCCTTCCTCGAAGTGTGTCACTGCTTAATTCCTTTGGTTATTGTCGCCTTTCCTGCAAGATAATGTTTGCTCAGCAATGTGAGGACAACGTTGATTTCGTAGGTTGATCTATGAGATATAAAGTCCAATGCATTCTCTATTGAATTCAAATCATGTGACAGACTAAACCACAGAAGTGTATAAATAGCCACTCTCTTGTGTCATGAAACCTCTTAAAATGAAGGTTAGATGAGGCTTTGTGTAATCATCCGGAGTGATTGTCCTGTCTACTAAAGGGAGATAATTAGTGTTTATCATCGTTAAAGAACGGTCTTATCTTGTCTTTCAACCAGATTTTATGAAGATATCAACACCTTGTTGAAAAATATAGATGAGGAACGATGGTATCGGCAATTGGATTTTGGTTCAAAGTTGACTATTGTTTCACTATAATGTCTAACGATGGCCTTGTGCACTGTGTAATATTTAAATAATGATTGATGCCATCCGGGCTCTTTTTAATAGAACTCATATTATACGTATGACAACTTCCGTGTAACGAAAATTAAAATATATGATATACAATGTTCAAGCTTATAGCTTTCTTTATAATAATGTTGTATGTTCTGTTACATGGGAGGGTTTTGTATTTTACTCACATGTTGAAAGTACTTGCATGAGCGTATCATTTCACAAAGACGGGAAGTCTGGGACCATAAACAAGTTTAACCACGCCACATTCTATCAAAGTGCCTGTAATATGCCAGACAAGTCAGAGGTCATGTATATGTGTGATAAGGGTATCGATTTCACCTCTTTCTACACTTTTTCTATATGATTTAGGAACTGTGTGGTATTATGTATTTTACATTTTCTTACCGTGAGGTTAACACCATAATTATTTATATCATTATAACGTTTGACAGTGAGACAATGTCCTCCAACAAAACAACCGAAGAGGAAGATTCAAAACGGGTATTCAGAATCTGTAGCTAGAAGAACAGACAGCACAATGCATGACCAAAAGAAAAAGTACAAAAAGGCAAACAACGATCTACAGAACACTACACAGAAAACTAAAGATCGAGTAACACGAATAATTGTTTGCCCTTTTTTCGTTTGCCATTAATGTGTTGTCTGTTCTTCGATTTACAGATTCTTCAAACTCTTCTTGTCCTTTTTTGGCTTGATCATTGCATTGTTTGTCACACGATTTGCCCTGTCTGATTACCCCTTTGGTACCTCAAAACCTTTCTCAGAGATGACCAAGGATATATTCCGTTAGTCACAGTCAGAATTCTGTATTTCTTCTTGCATGACTTAATACAGGATTTTTTTATCAACATGACGGGTGCCAATAGTGGTTCAGGAACTTTTAGAGGTGTTTCCTCTAAAATTAGAAACCTCATTAATCTGCATCCATGAAAGAGAAACACGATGACTGGTATTAGTCTATCTCTAAGGTGCATAATTTATGTCTGGTGAGTAAATATTCTCATGGTTGGGCACAAGTCGGTAGAAAGGAATCAACATAAAGTCCCAGATCAGACAAGCGGGAGGACAGGGGTTCTACTTTGAAATAAGTAAGATAAATTTCTAAGAATAATATTTTATTATAAATCAAAAGTAATTTCAATTACACAATTTACAGAAATAATATTAAACTTTAAACTCAGTATAGCACTTTACCACCACTTTTTCAGGGTGGAAAAGGTCGAAGGGTGACAAAGTAATCAATATTTTATTTATAAGCAGAAGTTTGCAATGCTTGCTTGATTGATTGTTGTTTAACACCAAGTGAGCAATTTCAGATATATCATGGCCTAGTGATAACACATACATTTGTGATGACATTTAGCGATGTACAATTGTACTTAAAAAATGCTTAACTACTAGATTTCATTTGCTTTCGTTCACTGAAACAGTCTACATGGTCTACATGTAAAACATCAGTTTCGCTCCATACAGACACATTGTCATGTCCTAACTCCAAACCAAGAAAATGTTAGCTCTCAATCGTTACTTATGCTTCTAAGTCAATCTATATGATCTAAATAGCCAAAACGGGTGACCAAAGCTCATTTGCAAAGAAGATATTATATTATAGAAAGTGACTTGACATGTGTTCTATATCAATAATGCTACCCCATGTGTTCTGAGGTAAACAGAACTAATTTAAAGGTATAATAGTTAACTATTTGGTCTTATTAAGATTTTACCATGATTGTACATTATTAGGTAGAACATGGTTATGTCGTGGATGAAAATCTCTGTCATTATGAAAAGGAGAAGGCTGAAAAAGTAAGAATGGTCTAGTCTATAAATTGAATTCACATCTCATGGATACATGTAAAGTTAAGCATAGAGGTGTTTCCTCTAAAATTAGAAACCTCGTTAATCTGCATCCGTGAAAGAGAAACACGATGACTGGTATTAGTCTATCTCTAAGGTGAATAATTTATGTCTGGTGAGTAAATATTCTCATGGTTGGGCACAAGTCGGTAGAAAGGAATCAACATAAAGTCCCAGATCAGACAAGCGGGAGGACAGGGGTTCTACTTTGAAATAAGTAAGATAAATTTCTAGGAATGATATTTTATTATAAATCAAAAGTAATTTCATTTACACAATTTACAGAAGTAATATTAAACTTTAAACTCAGTATATTCAACTAGAATCTAAAGTTGATTTCAATTAAGTATTCATTATTAATTCAATAAATGTTTGAGTGAGTTGGTGATTGTTGTTTAACGCCAAATGAACACCTTATATTTAAATAAGATGAGGATGATGTCTGCTTTGTACTAGATCAACATGCTTAGATGGATTTTTACAGTGCTCTCTCTGATACAGCAGTCCGTGGGGAGACATGTAGCTCCTCTACACGTTATCCTGCGTTAGAGCCAACCAGTCTTTTCTCTTAGCTCTCAGTGTTGTGTGTTTAACAGAGGATCAGAAACCACGTGGGGCTGAACCACGGTCTACTGCAATCAAGACGAGCACACTAACCATTACACCACTGACCTGTTTTTGTTTTTTGTTTTTTGCTTCATATATAGCAATACAAAAATCCAAGTATTTTAATATTGACCGATTAAAAGTGGTATTCAAGAGTGGACATGTAAAAGTAGACACCTGCGAGTGGTGGAAGTGACATACTTTACTGCTTTGGGTAATCATGATACTTAAAATTTATGGAATTTAATTTTACATCACAACTGTAGAAAAGTCATTCTGTAATGATTTGTGTGTAAATGAATATTTGCTGATTTTAATTATTTAAAAAAATCATAAAATAATTTTGCTTTTATTTTTTCTAAAGTAAACCCTACATCAGGCTAAATTGCACAAATGTAATCATTTTCACTGGCACAACAAAGGAGGTCACAAATTGACCTACTTTGTATGATCGCAATGATATAGCTGAAAAAGTGTTCATGTTGCATTAAAGAATAATCACACACTCACGAATTTGCATGAAGACATTGTCATATACATATACTACAGATTTTATTTAAATGAAGGCTGCCCAAAGCTTGTACAGTGAAACCTGTTTAAACCGAACCTCCTTGGGATCAACTTTTGTGTTCGGAATAGACAGGTGTTCTGTTTATACAGGTTAAATTAATAATGATTTCCTATGTTAGGACTTTTTTTAAAGTTCGGTTTATGCAGGATTTCAGCTTATTCAGGGTTCGGTTTAAGCAGGTTTCGCTGTATATATGCGTAAGTAAATATGTTATAAACATTGATCAGACATTGCAGTATAGGTTTCATTAAAATATCGCTGTAAATATGCAAATGTGTGTAAATAAAAACCCAAAATATAGACTTAATATATATATAATCTATCAATTTTTATGAAGAATGCACAGAATTTACTACACTTATCAGGTGAACATAGTTACCCCGGAGCAGGTACCATTGTGGTCGTGAACGTATGGTAGTTGGATTTATAACTACCTGTGCAATCAGTGCCTATCACCACAAAAGTTGTGAGTTCGAACCCCTTTTGATACAACCTTATGTGATAAAGTTTGTCAGTGACTTGCAGCAGGTCGGTGGTTTTCACCGGGTACTCCAGTTTCCTCCACCAATAAAACTGACCGCCACGATATAACCGAAATATTGTTGAAAGTGTCATTAAACACCAATAACCAACCCTACCCCACCGACTCCTATTTCCTTACAAGATTATATAATAAAACATCCATCAGTATTGGTGTGTCTGATCAATATGACACCACATTTACTACATAGAAAGTGTATTGTATAATAATTATATAATATAATTGTATAATATCAGTTATATCTGTTGTGTGTTTTACATTTGATAATCAAAATCATAGAAATACAACATGTATTATACAAGTATCTCCTTGGATATGTAAGACAATAAGAAATTATCCATCTGATTGCTAACAATATAAATAGACACTATTAGTGCAGTGTTTTAAAATATAAAATGTATGTGTATAAGGCTTAAAAACTGGAACAAAATCATATTTATCTATTGAACAAGACATTTGAATTAAATGATAAAATTAAACAATTATCCCTATTGATAATTTATGTCAACTGGAAGTCAACTGCTTTAGTTATCAGTTTCCCAAAGCTCAACATGTAAAGCGTTACAGCGGTACCAGAAAAGCTATATTTAGGTCAGTGACAGTATATTACATATTCAATATAGGTGTATTGACGGCAAATATAGAATTTATGTTGCGAGGCTTAGAAACGGGGGAAAGACGAGCTTTACCAGTAAAGCTATATTGATGTCAGTGACAGTATGTTACAAAACATTTATCCAGTCAATACAATTTGACTACTCAAATAGAACGAGTGCAGGATGAAATGTTTTATTTATCTAATAATGTTATTTGTATGTAGTGTGAATAATTAGCATCAACATATTAAATTAGCCAATTAAATAGACAAAATAGATTAGACACTAGCTGAACAAAGTTATGTATGTTTTGTAGATCATTGTTTGTCCTTTTTCTTTTGGCCATTGTATTGTCTGCTCTTTTTTGAATTATACAGATTCTGATTACTCCTTTGGTATCTTCAAACTCTTCTTATGATGTTTTTCCAAAATTACAATTTGTTAAATTAATGAAGTACATAAAAAGCATGTATTACTATATATAACACTAATAACAAATCCATAATGTTATCAATATTCACAAACAAAATAATAAAAGGAAAAATAAAATTAAGAAGGATTCATATCATGATGCACATGTTCACCTAATTAGATTCCAGTTATACGATAAAGAATCTTGTTTGAACATTTCATATAATCAAAAACATATTTATATACAATACAATTTTGTTCATAAAAATTATCCCAAGCAAAGTCAGCTAGTGAGAACCGATTATCGACTTGATATTCAATGTTTTGAAATTCCTAATTCAAATATCGTTTGAACATTCAGTTATGATGGGAAGGGTGACCATTTTGAAAATTTTCAACCCCGAATGAACTTGTTCAGATCTCAAGGATCATTCCAGTGAAGCTTCATTGCAATCAGACCAAATAGGATTCTATAATAACTAATTTAGGCCCCTCTAAATATATATTGCAAAATTGTAAACCTTTATGTACAAATACGTATATAGATGTATCATTGGATCTACGGCGAACCACAGTGGACTACTTAACGTATTACAGAAAGAAATAATAATATTATATGGAGGGATAGGATTATGGTGTTTAACTTTCAACAATATTTCAGTTATATTGTGGCGGTCAGTTTTATTGGTGGAGGAAACAGGAGTACCAGTTTTAAGACTTGATTTTTTTGTATTTTAAGCATTTATCATATAATTCATCAAACCCTAAGTTACATTTTTACAAATTCACATCTAATTTCAACATAAATGTTGATCCTTTCTCAATCTTATATGGTATAAAAAAAAAAATAATAAAATAATAATAATAATAAAATAATAATTATGATTTTCAACCTTGAATATACATCTTTACCTCCCAAGGATCATTCCTGTGAAGTTTCATAACAATCAGATAAAAAAAAAAAAAACTTTCATGGTTATCATGGCAACGGTGGCCAGTTTGAAATATTTTAACATAAATGCACAACTACACATCCCAAAAACATTCATATGAAGTTTCATTACAATCAGACCAAAACCTTTTTTATAACCTTTCATGGTTACCATGACAATAATCTTCACGTGTTACAGTAAACATGATAATACAAAATTTATATAACATTCCAACACCTGACACATCCCCAAAATATATGTACACTATATAGGTCATGTTTATATAACATTCAAGCATTAGAAAAGGTGCAAGAATCTGTGCAGGTCAGGTCAATATCAGATACCAACACCTGGCACAAATCAATGGTCCATGTCAACGAGAAAATAGGCATTACAAAATTTGAAAATTGTGAAATCTCATGTTCATTTATTGAAACATAACTTATCATAGGGTCATCCAATTCATTAATTTTGATTTCAGATTTTTATATACATGTATACAATATTAGTACAGTCCCTTAAAATATAAAGTTAATGTGTGTGAGGCTTAATAAATGGGAAATCGGCTAGGTTCATCGAGTATACACATGAACTTTATATTTTAAAACACTACGTATAAATTCATATTGTGTTTATTACTGCTGAAAAAGTCACATTAATTGATGGGTGATTATATCTTAATAAAAAAAAAGAATTATACAAGTATCCCTTTGCTACCACTTTTGATATTTTCGGTTCACAGGAAGTCAACAACTATTTCCCAAAGGCTAAATAGGTAAAACGTGAAAGGGGTACCAGAAAAGCTATATCTCGTTCAATGACTGTATACAGTCAAACATGTATTGAGAGGTCACCTTTGGAGAAAAAAGTGACCTTATAAGACAGGTGACCTCTTAAAAGAGGTTCAATTCATATGAAAATATTGGTTACTGTACCGCAGAGCGCTACAAATGTCCCCCAAACGAAGAATACAAGTACTAGTGGTATGAATGAAGAAGTGTGAGAACATAGCATAATAATAAGAAACGTAGCAAACACAATATGTCTCCCCAAACTTCGATTGGGGGACGTAATAACAAGATATGATATGATCTTAAGGATCATAATATGGTTGCCAAAGGATGGATATCAATTCACAACATCATAATCTACTTGGAACCAAATTTCGCCCAAATCGGAGGATTTTTGTATTTTGGCGGCCATTTTTGGTTTAAAATGGCCACCATAGCAAACCAAAATGGTCGCCATATGGTATGGTGCAGCATGTCTCACTCCCTGTAAATATCCATTTCCATTGAAATCTGTTCATTTTTGAATTTGTAACAATTTTTTGAATTTTTATATTGTTGGCCGTTTTGAAATGGTGGCCATTTTGAAAATTTTAAAAACAAAGAGCACAACTTTGAGTGATGATCTATTTTTGTGTCAAGTCTCAAAAATATCCGCTGTACTGTTTGAATTTAACATTTTTTGCACCTTGGTTACCATGGCAATGGCCACCATTTTGAATTTGCTTAACCCCCAAAAGCTGCCACACACTACGGTGGATATTCCTACAAAATTTCATGAAGATTGATGAAGATTTTAATCCCCCCCCCTTTACAATCCTAACTACTCGGCCATTCTCGCTACCCTGCAAATAACCTCGTATGCATTAGGCGTATAAATCGTACTACTTTTCACATGTCAGTTACATGAAAGTTTGATAAAGTTATATTTTAAACAATTTTCTATATTTCAATTATTTTCACTGAAGGAACATCCATGCCATGTTTGCTTTAAATTGGCTCACCGGTTTCAAAGGAGAAGATTTTTAAACATATTTCCCATAGGGTCTTATGTTAAAACTATATCCGCTGATGGCTGCCATCTTGGATGGAGGTCTGGGTCACTGTATATAATTTTGAAAGTTGACCGTTTAAGGACCATTCATGCCATGTTTGCTTTAAATTAGCTTACTGGTTTCAGTGGAAAAAAAATTCAAATATTTTTCCCATAGATTTTTAACATATTTCCCATAGGGTCCTATGTTAAAACTATGTTGAGTCGTGGCAGCCATCTTGAATTTCCGATCAGCAAACGATTCACAAGTTTAGCACAGGACCACCCAATGATCATTCCTGCAAAGTCACAATTCAATTGGCGTAGTGGTTTCTAACAAGAAGATTTTAAAAATTTCGACCAATCAGAACACTGTATGGGCCCTGGCAGCCATGTTGGATTTTCGATCAGTACCAAAAACAAAAATCTTGTATATGACCATCCAATGAACATTTCTGCCAAGTTTGGTTCAAATCTGTGGTTTCAGAAAAAAGATGAAAATGTGAAATTCCCATAGGGTCCAATGTTAAACTAAGTCGTGTCATGACGGCCATCTTGAATTTCCGATCGGCAAACGATTCACAAGTTTAGTACAGGACCACCCAATGATCATTCCTGCAAAGTCACAATTCAATTGGCTTGGTTGTTTCTGACAAGAAGATTTTCAAGGTTTCAACCAATCAGAACACGTTATTGGCCCTGGCAGCCATGTTGAATTTCCGATCTACACCAAAAATACAAATCTGGTAGAGGACCATCCAATGAACATTTATGTCAAGTTTGGTTGAAATCTGTTGACCGGTTTCAGAGAAAAAGAGTTAAATGTGAAAAGCTAACGGCCGGACGGATGACGGACGCTTACCCATGACAAAAGCTCACATATGGCCTATGGCCAGGTGAGATAAAAACGGAATCAAAATGTGTTTTACGGTCTAATAAAATTTCGAAATTGAAATGATACAATCAAATACCAAAACTTGAATATGGTCTATTAGAATGAATTTCTTCTGACGTGTTTTCTAAACTCGGACAAGGTATTGTAACCACCATATTATGGTGCATCAGGTAGTATTACCCACCACTTATACTTCTCTATTTGACGTACCAGTCCTCTCTTGGTATATAACAAAGAAATCAAGTTAGTTTCTCCAAAATTAACATCTTCAAAGTGTTCCATCAAATGTTTGAATTTGCAAACTGAAATCCAACTGGGTCTATTCAATATTCTGTAGAGTAGCGTGTTACCTTTATATTCACGTTTTATTGCATCCAATCCAATCTTTAACAGATGAGTCAAGTAGTCATTGTTACTTTCAGTTATTATGTGCCACATTGAATATGGTAAATGATGATGATTACGATTTTGTGTCTGACAGTCTTCTTTACCACTTTGTTTATTTATGCAAAATTCTTATCTTTTCAAATCCGTTAGTACTTTTTTTGTATCTCAAGCAAATGGTAATTTCTCCAATACATCTGGAATTTATTTTCTTTCTGAATCAACAGCTGTACAACATCCGTTTTATTTCTCCATACTGCTATCTCCAATTGTGCAGATAATTAATTAAATGTTAGAGAATACCAAAGGGGCAATAAAAAAGGACAATCCAGAGAAACCGGCAACACTGGGCACACAAGACGAAGAAAAAAACAAAACAAAAACACAACACAATATGCATTTGACACCACCATGTGCAAACAAGACACAAGTCCTCCCACAAACAACAGGAGGTAAAGACGAACCGAACATGGTTTTTATGAGGGAAGAATATCATCATAAACTTATATGTAAAGGGAAGCTGAATCATCTATCTCTACTGCTTTTTCTTCCTCCTTTATGATGTTAATTAGTTCTTCCTTTTCTACTTCCTCTTTTCTTCCCTCAGTTATCTTGTTCTTCTCTTGCCTCTCTAATGTTAATTAATTCTTCTTTCTCCCTTATGATGTTAATTAGTTCTTCCATTTCTACTTGCTCTTTTCTTCCCTCAATTTGTTTTATCTTATTCTTCTCTTGCCTCCCAATTGTATATTATTTCTTCTTTTTCTTCCTGTTCCATTGTGAAAATTGTTTCTTCTTTTCCTTCTTGCACTTTTTGTAGGTAAATTACTCCTTTTTCTTCTACCTGATTCTCTTTTTCTTCTCGATATTCACATGAATTAAGCTATCCATTACTATTATTTTCATCACGTAAGGCTCCATGTGCTGTGAGTAACCTAACAATATCATATGCTGCAATCTGCACCGGAACTTAGTAAACATTTAACAACATCAATGTGTCCTGCCACTGATGCTGCAATCAATGGTGATTGTCAATCTTCATCACGTAAATTGATATCTGCACCAGAAATAAGTAAACATTTAACAACATCACATTTTCCTTCACATGATGCTATGTACAATGGTGAATGTCCTCCTTTGTCATACAAATTGATGTCTGCACCAGAACTAAGTAAACATTTAACAACATCACATTCTCCTTCACATGATGCTACAAACAATGGTGATCGTCCTTGTTTGTTACACAAATTGATTTCTGCCCCAGAACTAAGTAAACATTTAACAACATCACATTTTCCTTCACATGATGCTATGTACAATGGTGAATCTCCTCCTTTGTCACACAAATTCATGTCTGCACCAGAACTAAGTAAACATTTAACAACATCAGATTCCCCGTTACATGATGCTATAAACAATGGTGATTGTCCATCTTCATCACGTAGATTGATATCTGCACCAGAACTAAGTAAACATTTAACAACATCACATTCTCCTTTCCATGATGCTACAAACAATGGAGATTGTCCTTGTTTGTTACACAAATTGATTTCTGCACTAGAACTGAGTAAACATTTAACAACATCACATTTTCCTTCACATGATGCTATGTACAATGGTGAATCTCCTCCTTTGTCACACAAATTGATGTCTGCACCAGAACTAAGTAAACATTTAACAACATCAGATTCTCCTTTACATGATGCTACAAACAATGGTGATTGTCCTTGTTTGCTACACACATTGATTTCTGCACCAGAACTAAGTAAACATTTAACAACATCAGATTCTCCTTTACATGATGCTATAAACAATGGTGATCGTCCAACTTCATCACGTAGATTGATATCTGCACCAGAACTAAGTAAACATTTAACAACATCACATTTTCCTTCACATGATGCTATGTACAATGGTGAATGTCCATCTTCATCACCTAGATTGATATCTGCACCAGAACTAAGTAAACATTTAACAACATCACATTCTCCTTTTCATGATGCTACAAACAATGGTGATTGTCCTTGTTTGCTACACACATTGATTTCTACACCAGAACTAAGTAAACATTTAACAACATCACAGTTTCCATCACATGATGCTACAAACAATGGTGAGAGTCCATTTTCATCATAAATTGTTATCTGCACCAAAACTAAGTAAACATTTAACAACATCACATTTTCCTGCACATGATGCTATGTACAATGGTGAATGTCCTCCTTTGTCACACAAATTGATGTCTGCACCAAAACTAAGTAAACATTTAACAACATCACATTCTCCTTTATTTGATGATATAAACAATGGTGAATATCCATCTTCATCACGTAGATTGATATCTGCACCAGAACTAAGTAAACATTTAACAACATCACATTCTCCTTTCCATGATGCTACAAACAATGGTGATTGTCCTTGTTTGTTACATAAATTGATTTCTGCACCAGAACTAAGTAAACATTTAACAACATCACATTTTCCGTCACATGATGCTACAAACAATGGTGATTGTTCTCCTTTGTCACACAAATTGATGTCTGCACCAGAACTAAGTAAACATTTAACAACATCACAGTTTCCTTTACATGATGCTACAAACAATGGTGAGAGTCAATTTTCATTATGTAAATTGTTACCTGCACCAGAACTAAGTAAACATTGAACAACATCACATTTTCCTTCACATGATGCTATGTACAATGGTGAATGTCCTTTTTTGTCACACAAATTGATGTCTGCACCAGAACTAAGTAAACATTGAACAACATCACATTCTCCTTCACATGATGCTACAAACAATGGTGATTGTCCTTGTTTGTTACACAAATTGATTTCTGCACCAGAACTAAGTAAATATTTAACAACATCACCTTGTCCTTTCGATGATGCTGTAAACAATGGTGATTGTTCTCCTTTGTCACACAAATTGATGTCTGCACCAGAACTAAGTAAACATCTAACAACATCACATTCTCCTTTCTTTGATGCTATAAACAATGGTGATTGTCCATCTTCATCACGTAGATTGATATCTGCACCAGAACTAAGTAAGCATTTAACAACATCACATTCTCCTTTCCATGATGCTACAAACAATGGTGATTGTCCTTGTTTGTTACACAAATTGATTTCTGCACCAAAACTAAGTAAACATTTCACAACATCACATTCTCCTTTCCATGATGCTATATACAATGGTGAGTGTGACCAACCATCACATTTATTTATATCAGCATGGTTTTTCAACAATATATCTACGAAACACAATTGACCTCTTTCACACGCTACCGTCAGTGGTGTATTAAGTCTATGAATATTAATGCAACTTATACTACAGTCACTGGACATTAAATTCATGTCGATACACCTTGGGGCTACATATTTAAGTATCAGTTTAACCATATCTAAATTGTTACTGTAACATCCAAGTAATAGTAAACGTGTGTTCTCCATGACATCGGAGCCAAATATCAAACTAATGCTATGGTCGTTACATTTAACATAGTCGACTACTTCCTGAAGAAGATGACAGTGACCGTAATAAATTATCCAACTTATTACCCTAACATTATATTCAGCGTCAGATTTCTCAGAACTTATCATATCAAACAGCACATAAAAATGAATAAATTCATTAATGTCAAGCTGTTCTGAAATACCTCTCTTGAAAGAAAGTGTTTTCTGCACAAAATGATGACTATTCTCACGCTTCCTTAAAATAAATGATTCAAATTCATCAAACGGTTTTGCTTTCAATATTCCTTTGAAAACATCAAGAAATGGACCATGTTGCAGTGACTTATTCATGAAGACATCAAATAGATTCATAGACTGGATATCTTTATAGAGTCTTTCGGCAAGAGGTAAATACATATATTCACTGATGTGAATGCAAAGATCCTCATTCGAGGCTTGTTGGTATACTGTGACTTTATTTGCAATATAACTGCTAGATAAATACTTTAATATCTGATGCATATTTTGACGACCATAATGATAGGCGATAGTTTCAAATATAAAGTCATGTGTGAATGTATATTCAGTATCTAACTTGGTGAGGTAGGTTTCTGACATGTGGTTAATGGTATCTTTTATTTGTTTATCCGATGTACCTAGATTTATCCCACAAGTATTAAATACCTCTTTCTGAATGTGTTCATGGGGTAAAAGTTCAATTGATAATTTGCTGTCATTAACTAGACACAAGACAAGAACAGCATACTGAATAGTGCATGTGAACTGCAGTTTGTCCAGTTCTTCAAAAAAATAATCAAATGGTTTATTGAAGAAGCTTTCTCCCAACTGCTGGTATTTTTCTTCAATTGAAAATAGTTTACACAGAAATGGTAACATTTGATTGGCTTCGGTAAATGAAAGGGATGTATAGAGATCTGGGTTTACACCTTTGGCTTTACAATGATATTTGCAAATAGCCATCTTTTCTGTTTCAGTCAGCTGATTATCTTTACTCTGTAAATCTACGATATGTTCTGTTACAAACAATCCAAGCTTTAAAGCCTCCTTATACACCGAATTTCTGCAAGTAAACAATAGTTTTGATGTCTTCCCTATTGTTTCGAAAATTTGTTCTTTATGGTTGATAATATGACTGTAAATATTCATATCTACAGCAAAAATACCTAATACATCATCAAGTACAAAAGCTTGCTTATGATCTCTGTCTCCATATTGTACGATTTCTTCTAGTCTATACACTGGCACAACTTCCCATTCTTGCTTCTCTAACTGTAATGCAATATGCCGAACTGTGGCTGTCTTTCCTGATCCTGGTCCACCTATTATTGTCATATAATTTTCAGATTGGACCATTTTCAATGCCGCTGTAAATCTCCCAGTTTTATCATTAAATAGTTTATCATCTAGTCTCCATTTCTTAATCAATTCAATGTGGCCTTCTGAAATACAGTACAATGAAATATTTGCTACAATTAATTTAGAATTTTAGAGTGGGTGATTGTTGTTTAACGCCATTGCGAGAACAAGTTAATGTTCAATGAAATGATGATGAGGTCCGCATTGTACTAGGCCAACACACTTAGTTGGATTTTTATAGTGTTAGCTCACTGAAACAACTGTCCACAGACTCGGACACATTATTCTGATTCCTAGCCAACCAGTCTTTGCTCTTTCTCCTTATTGCTGCATGCAAAGTGGAGAAGCAACAAATATCAATTTAATATTCTTTGGTTTGACCTGATCTACTGCATGCTTACCATTACACCTTGATGCGGTTCATTTAGGATATACAATAAATGACATAAAAGTACTTAAAAACTAACATTAAGTTTGTATTAACCTGACCATATATTATTATTTTCAGTTATTAGATATTGTAACTGATCATATATTATCAATGATCGTACATTTCTACTGTTTGCATATTGAAGATAATCATATATTGTGGCTGATTGTATATTGTCACTGATCGTATATTGTCGCTGATCATATATTGCAGATAATCGTATATTGTCGCTGATCATATATTGCAGATAATCTTATATTGTCACTGATCGTATATTGTCGCTGATCATATATTGTTGATAATCGTATATTGTTGCTGATCGTATATTGTAGATAATCATATATTGTCGATAATCGTATATTGTAGATAATCATATATTGTCCCTGATCGTATATTGTAAATTAACGTATATTTTTGCTATATTGTAGATAATCATGATATTGTCGCTGATGGTATATTGTAGATAATCGTATATTGTCACTGATGGTATATTGTAGATAATCGTATATTGTCGTTGATCGTTTATTGTAGATTATTGTATATTGTAGATTATCGTATAATTAATTGTTGCTGATCGTATATTGCAGATAATTGTATATTGTCCCTGATCGTATATTGTAGATTAACGTATATTATCTCTGATGGTATATTGTAGATAATCATATATTGTAGATAATCTTATATTGTTGCTAATCGTATATTGTAGATAATCGTATATTGTCACTGATGGTATATTGTAGATAATCATATATTGTCTCTTATCATATATTGTCACTGATCGCATATTGTCGCTCATGGTATTTTGTAGATAATGATATATTGTCGCTGATCGTATAATATAAATAATCGTATATTGTCACTGATCGTCTATTGTAGAAAATCATATATTGTAGATAATCGCATATGGGCTGTTTAAAAAAAAATGACCCCAAAGTGTGACATAGGTGACCAAAATTAAAGTAATTGGAAATGAATGTCCTATTGAATTTTAAGGACCCACATAAGTCCAAGTTTACTAATTTATCATCGGTTTGTGAAAGAAATTAAGAAAAAAAAAATTGCAACATTTTATTAATGGCTTTTGATCTATATTTTTGTAACACTAACAATATTTCTCAACAAAATTACAACAGAAGTAATTCTAAAAATTATTGTACATTATCAATTTATTATTACAACCAAGTTCAAAAATTAATTTTCGATCATTTTTAACCAATATTTTTAATTTAGAGATAAAATTTAATGTATTTTCACCATTTTTTAAAGTAATTTTTTGGTTTCTCATTACAAAAGTTTCTGTTT
>MJUT01024191.1:0-12589 GCA_002080005.1 Gigantidas platifrons
CCGGCTTCCTCCACCACTAACACTGGTCGCCATGATATAGCTTAAATAGTGCTGAAAGTGACGTTAAACACCAAAAATCAATCAATCAATCATATTTGTTTTAATCTTCGCGACAAATAAATTGTCATATGTATACATTTAGTTCGAAAACAGAGATCGGATGGCCTCAACCATCGTTCAAATATTAGGTAGCATGCAATGCCAACGCAACACATTATAAGGAACACTATTCACCTTTATTTTATTTTATTTTTTCTTTATTATCAATTTATTGCTTTGTTACAGCTCGTTTTATTCTATTTTAAATTGATGTTGTAATATATATTTTTGTAGAAAAAGATAAATATTTTAAAAATAGACATTGAAAATTCTGAATGGGCAGCCTTACCAGAAATGATCCGAAGTGGTTCCATTAGGGACGTTACTCAATTATATATAGAATTCCATTCCTATGGTGCGCCAAGACATTTGCAGATTATAAGACTTCTTTACAACGAAGGATTTAGAATATTTTGGTATCATAGAAATCCAGCATGCACTTCGAACAAACAATTATTCCAATACACACGATGTAATGAAGTCTATTTTCTTAGACAATAATCCGTGTAATATACAAATAATACTTAAAAAGCTGTCTAAGTGCGTAAATTAAATAGTGCATATTTGTAAAGTCGTGAGTTCTTGTTTTGATTGTCAATATGGCCAATAGTCAAGCAAAACTAAATAAAAATTCAAATTTAATAAACTAAACAAAAAAACTAAACAAAAAAACAAAAATGAAAAATGAAACGAAAAATGAACACAAAAAATGTTACTCAACTAACGTATAAACAAGACAAACTAAATATGAAACAAATAACTCAGTCGCTTATCACCACATCACATGCTTCCCTATAAATTATATCACACGCATCAATAACTGACGGAAATCACTTCAATAATTGTATATTACGTATATCCACTGGTGCCGAGACAGACTAAACTGATTTCTACGTGCTACTCATATTTCGGTCTACTCGACTCTTCATAACTTTCGAATCACCAAATAATAACGTAAGCTTCATCTTAAACATATTTCACCATGCAATGACAGGTATACATGATATCAGTAGCTATAAATACTCCATCCAACCAAATGTTAAGTAATCCATATTATACCGACGAATATATACACATCACCGCCATGCCCACAGTATATAGCCATCATCATCATGAACGGTACCAACAAACCCCTGAAAACCAAACAGAGAATCCCAAAATTACTTACTTTATCATGACATGGTTACACATGTACTTTAAATGACCAATTCTGGACCGCGAGAATAAAATATATCCCGACAGCATAACCGACCAAAAATATAGCAAAATAACTTACACGAGTGTTGTTCTTAAAGCCTAGGAATATCCATGTTGTGAACTGACAATTATAATATGTCCCACTGCTGTGAAATAACACCAATATACATATTCTGCACAATAAACATGCTACCACTTCAAATATCATGTGCCGACTGACTATATATCTCACCTGGGCAATTACGCATTGCGCGATCACGAGATTCATGAATTTGCCTGTTTGGTCTGTTTGATTTGAAAACATCACCGATTTATAGGAAAAATAAACATGCAAAAAATAGACAAGTTCGTTACAATATTCAGACGGAATTGTTTCAGTAATGTCTCATGGCTATCAAGCATGCATTAGGAACTGTAAAAAACGACAAGTTGCAACACTTGCAAGACAGAAAGTAAAGAGCATCTATATACATATACACTTGGCCATAAGTTAGGGACCACCAGTTTTTCACTGCAACTAAAATATTTTTCTCAAATGTGTGAACAAACCTGCAGTTGCGCACAACAAAACCTTTTATAGATGAACACAATATAACCCAGACCACCAAAAAAGATCAGGTATTTTTTTCAAAAATAAGTAACCGGAAGTACTATAGCTCGCTGAAGTGAGTATGCAAAATTGAACAAAAAAATAAGTGAAAAAAGTTTCAGTTTGGACTGTTAAAAAAAAACTTGCACAACCAAAACACGTTTAATCTGATTGGAAGATGAAAACTAACCCATTTTCAAAATGTATTACTCATGATGCAGTCAATAACACTTCTAACCGCCTCGCATCCTGTACAGTTCCTGAACACGTCTCCTCAATCCGTGAATCAAGCGTCTGATTCTGCGTTGAGGGTACCATTGCCATTCCTGACCAAAATCATTCCCTAAATCCTGAATGTGTTTACATATTGGGGTACGTGCGTTCACCTTTCGTCTTAGATAGTGCCATAAATGCTCTGTCGGGTTCATATCCGGGGACACGGCTGGCCAAGGTATAGCTCTATTGCCTCCTGTTGCAGATAGTTTTGCACTCTTCGAGCCCTATGTGGATGACAGTCAAAATGAGGCACAACAAACGGGAGCAAGGTCTGATCACGGTACTTTTGTCCTGTTAACGTCCCATCAAGGACATACAAGTCAAGCTTACAGTTTAGAGAAAAGCATCTCCAAACAGTAAAACCACCTCCACCAAATGCAGTTGTGCCCACAATTTGTTCCAGTAGAAATGTTGTGCTTCTCTGTCTCCATGGCTGTTTTGTGGCATATTGTCAGTAGCGGACGTTTTATCGATCTCCTAGCACGAAACTTTGCGTTCTTAAGAAAAATATGAAGAAAAATGGACGGAAGCTCTAAATTTAATTTTAAATTGGAAAGATATTTATCGTTTGCCTTTCATTACAACAAAAAGTTCAAAACTACAGTGGTTTCAAAATAGAATTATTCACAGAATTCTAGGTACAAATAGTTTATTGTATAAAATAAATCTAAAACCAAATGATAAATGTAGTTTCTGTTTAGAAGAAGCAGAAACAATTGAACATAAATCTTGGTCATGTAATAAAATATCTAAACTTAGGGAAGATTTAAATAACTGGATTTTTTTAAAAACTGAAATAGAACTGCCATTAAACTTGACTATAATCTTATTTGGAATAACAGACAAATCTATAAAAAAATAAAAACTACATGTATATGAGAAATTTAATAATTCAGCTTACTAAGTTTTATATAAAAAGAACAAAATTAGATACACAGCAGGTTCATTTAAAAGCATTACATTACTATTTAAAGGAAAACCTTGTTATTGAAAAAAACATATATTATAAAAATCAATCATTTAAAAAAGCAAGCCCCTTTTGGAGTCCCTGGGCATCAATTTCATGACAACATTATATATCTGTGCAACTACTTTCAAGTTTTCTCTCTCCATACTACCATGGCTATAATTAATGATATTTATTTTGTTTTTTCTTGTTTGTTTTCTTGTCACTCTATAAGCATAAGAATGAAGGTTTAGAGTAAACTATTAGTACAAGAATCTATCCTCTTCCTCTTTCTGTATACATGTATTTACATAATTTGATGTAAACATGAGATGATTATTTAATTGTAAAATATGATGTTTTTGCCAATAAAAGAAATTCATTACAAAAAGAAAATAAATGCTCTATCGGATTCATATCCGGAGACATGGCTGGCCAAGGTATAGCTCTATTGCCTCCTGATGTAGATAGTCTTGCACTCTTCGAGCCCTATGTGGTCTAGCTTTGGCATCCATTAGAATTGGTCGACTTGCTAATGGGTGACAGTCAAAATGAGGCACAACAAGTGGGCGCAAGATCTGATCACGGTACTTTTGTCCTGTTAAAGTCCCATCAAGGACATACAAGTCAAGCTTACAGTTTAGGGAAAAGCATCTCCAAACAGTAAAACCACCTCCACCAAATGCAGTTGTGCCCACAATATCTTCCTGTAGAAATGCTGTGTTTCTCTTTCTCCATACGCGTATGCGGCCATCAACTGGATACAACATACAACAACTTTCATCCGACCAATGTACTCTCAGCCACAACCTGATATTCCATCTCATATGGTCACGTGTCCATTCAAGCCTGACTGTTTTGCGGCATATTGTCAGTAGCGGACGTTTTATTGGTCTCCTAGCACGAAACCTTGCGCTCTTAAGATGTCTGTTGACGGCCCGTCTGATAATGTGTCCGTTGACAATCCATCGGGTTTCCAGCGTGTTTGCAGTGCTGAATGGCTGTTGTCTGGCGAGCCTTTTAAGGAATCCATTTTCTCTTGGAGTCGTTTTCAGAAGCTTTCCTGTCCTTTGGTGTTCTTTTACACTCCCGGTTTGATTCACGCGCTGTTTCAATCGAACAATGACCGAGTGGCTTACATTGAATCGTTCAGCAGTCAGTCTGTAGGACATACCACCCCTTACCATTCCAACCGATTGCCATCTCTCTGCATCTGACTGTTTTCGACGTGCCATGTTGAAATAAAGTTTGGAAAATACAAAGTGTTACATGTACTGCACGTGCAGATACCAATTTAAAACCCCCGCCAAACTTGAGTTTTGTAAAGGTACAGGTGAACTTATAAAAACCTGTTTCATCGTTCTTTAATTAATCGATCGATGAAAAATTACAGGTACCAGGAAACACAGTGTGGGAACGGAAATATATTATGGTCAATAATTGTGAGGTCAATTCTGGAATTTAGGCAAATACCTATACAGATCAAATTTGTAAAAGTGCAAAAATAACAGATATGACAAAACATCGATAGTCTATTTTTCTTGTGAAGGCTCATTGGGAATTTTCTTCTCTAGTTTTCATAATAATGTTAATTTGACACTCTCATAGTTTAATTTAATATCCAATTAATTGTGTCAAATCATTGATCGTCATTGATTTTTCAGCTTGAAAAAGCTTCTTTGATGGCATTTATAAAACTCTTAAGCTTGTTAAGAGATCCTCTGGATTCTTAGTTCATCGATTAACCGTTATTGAAAAAGTTTACTCCCGATTCTTTGCCATTTCCGTTATTTTTGCATATTTGCTGGTTTGTTGTGTATAGGTACTTGCCTATATTCTAGAATTGACCCCACAATTGTCGACAATTATACATTTCCGTTCCCACACTGTGGGAAAGAATATATGTTTATGTATAAGACATATATATTTTAAAAAGTAGAAAGAGCGATATAAAAAATATTTTCCATTTCAAATTTGGTGGTCTCTAACTTATGGCCAAGTGTATATTTATATGCTTAAAGGTCGAATGTGTTCTTTTGGCAGTAGTGTTGTAGTCGGGAGAAGTAGTGTTGAGCTATCTTTGCTGTAGTTAGAGAAAGTAGTGTTATAGTCAGTGGAGATAGTGTGTGGTAGAATAAAGTAGTGTACTTGTCGGAGGAAGAAATGATGTTCACGGAGGAAGTAGAGTTCATAGAAAATATTGCTGTAGCTAGGAGAAATAGTGTTATACTCAATTTGTTCAATTGTTCAAAAATGGACTAGCGCTGGTATCAGTTACTATTCCCCACATTTATGTCAGAAATATACTATTGGTATGTCATTCTCCAAGCAATAATAATAATAGTCTTTGCTGATATTGTACTGATGTTGAAGTTCTAATGTCCAGTTGTTCCATGTTACGGCTGTTATTCTTCTTGTTCCAGATTTGTGCGGTCATCGAGTGTCTTTTAAAAAAATATCTCCATTGAGTCGTTCGGGATAATTACCAAAAATTGGTATTAAAATATATATAAATCTGATTTATCCATGACCCAGCTGTTGCTCTTCTGATTCCAGAAATATGTGGTATAATGTCCGAGTTATTGTTCTTCTTGTTCCAGATGTGTACGGTTGTAAAGTTGTGTCCACATGATCATGATCGTATGATAGTCTTCCAGGAAATTCACCACATTTTTAATTCCAAAATTTAGAAACCAAATTGTTCCATGACAAATGTATTGTTCTGCTGGTTTCAGAATTTATTGTTGCTAGGTAATTTCCTAAAATTTCCTAATAGGTATGAGAATCTTCCATGATATTAAAAAAAGTTGGAATTAAAATAAATATAAACCTGATTGGTCCATGAAACGGTTGTTGCTCCCCTGATTCCAGAAATATATATGGCTGTAAGGTACTTCATATAAAAGTGGCAAGAAGAGTTTGAAGACACCAAAGAGGTAATCAGAATCCGTACATCGAAGAAGAACAGACAACACAATGGCCAAAAGACAAAGTACAAAAGGACAAACAACGATCAACAAAACATACATATAAAACTAAAGATCGAGTAACACGAACTACACTAAAAACCGGGGGTGAACTCAGGTTCTCCGGAAGGGTGGGCAGTTCTTGCTCCATCAGTGACACCCGTCGTTTTAATCTAGTTACAAACCCGGTGATAAGTCATGAACGAGGAAAGGAAACTGCCCCATACCAGAGGTCATCCAAGATAAGTATAGTTACAAACACAGTCATGGAACATAATTATTCGCCACCCTCGATTTTTTACTATATTATTCATATAAAACCACATTTTTTCAAAAACAATATTTTAAAGCTATCTCTGGGCAGATTTTTATGAAATTTATTTCAAGACACGCAGAATTCTTTGAATTTTATTTGTTTATCTAATAGTCATTTTTGTCTGCATGGTTTATGTTTTCTGGTGATTTAAACACAAATGTTGATATTTCCGATTTTATTTTGATTAAATATATAGCAAATTTGACTTGAGAAAACAAAAATTGTTCTTTAATTCATAAGAAAAGAAAGCAAATCTGACGGAAAATCGTGCTAAAATAAACAAATAATCTTTAAATATTTCTGCTTCTTCCGGTGCAAAAATGATCAAAATTCGTTTAGAAATGACTTTACAATAATTTTGTTGAAAAATGTGGTTTTATAAGAAATATAGCGTAAAATTGAGGGTGGCAAATAATTATGTTCCATGACTGTATGTCCTTCATGTAACACACTTTGGATATCTAGTCATATGTACCTGTTATCGTGTAAGCACTTGATAATTCGACCTTGAAGTAATAGGTCAATGTCATAAGTAATGATAGTACATGGCACGCTGTCTTAACGTTAACAACCCATATATAAAATAACATGATCCTTGGTGAAAAGCTACAAAATGTCCGGCCGGATTAACTTTCAGCCAATCAGAAACAGGTAATACTCATGTGGGTCTTGTTCAGACGAGGGCATACTTTAAGAAATCTAATTAAAATTATATGTTTGTCATGAAATGAAAGTTTATAGCGATGGTTCACAATTCTACCAATCATCTGAACTCGCTGAACAAAAAACGGGCAACGACATATGACGTTGTAAATCCAGGTCCTTCCTTGGGACAGGCGCACAAACGTGGAGGGGTATACCGGTTAATAGGATCCCAACCCTCCCCTCTTGAAAATTGGATCACCACCAGCAGTACATATTATAAACAAACGATAAGACAAACCTGCACAGATTCTCTTCTAATCAAAAAAGACTACACAATATCTCAAATATAAATGACAACATTAACAGTACAATAACAGGATCAATGAATGATCGTAGATAACTTATTATAGTATATCTTTAGGCGGTACACGAATATCTGACAACATCCGTTTCGGGACATGCCAGGGTTCATATTTTGACTGAAAACATCCATTTCGGGACATACCAGGGTTCATATTTTGACTGACAACATCCATTTCGGGACATACCAGGGTTCATATTTTTACTGACAACATCCATTTCGGGACATGCCAGGGTTCATATATTGACTGACAACATCTGTTTCGGGACATGCCAGGGTTGATATTTTGACTGACAAAATCTGTTTCGGGACATGCCAGCGCTCATATTTTGACTGATAACATCTGTTTCGGGACATGCCAAGGTTCATACTTTGACTGACAACATCTGTTTCGGGACATGCCAGGTTCATATTTTGACTGTCATCTGTTTCGGGACATGACAGGGTTCATATTGTGACTGACAACATCCATTTCGGGACATGCCAGGGTTCATATTTGGACTGACAACATCTGTTTCGGGACATGCCAGGGTTGATATTTTGACTGACAACATCTGTTTCGGGACATGCCAGAGCTCATATTTTGACTGACAACATCTGTTTCGGGACATGCCAAGGTTCATATTTTGACTGACAACATCTGTTTCGGGACATGACAGTGTTCATATTGTGACTGACAACATCCATTTCGGGACATGCCAGGGTTCATATTGTGACTGACAACATCTGTTTTGGGACATGCCAGGGTTCGTATTTTGACTGACAACATCCATTTCGGGACATGCCAGGGTTCATATTTTGACTGACAACATCTGTTTCGGGACATGCCAGTGTTCATATTTTAACTGACAACATCTGTTTCTGGACATGCCAGTGTTCATATTTTGACTGACAACATCTGTTTCCGGACATGCCAGGGTTCATATGTTGACTGACAACATCTGTTTCGGGACATGCCAGGGTTCATATTGTGACTGACATCTGTTTCGGGACATGGCAGGGTTCATATTTTGACTGACAACATCCATTTCGGGACATGCCAGGGTTCATATTTTGACTGACAACATGTTTCGGAACATGCCAGGGTTCATATTTTTACTGACAACATCCATTTCTGGACATGCCAGGGTTCATATTTTTACTGACAACATCTGTTTCGGAACATGCTAGGGTTCATATTTTGACTGACATCTGTTTTGGGACATGCCATAGTTCATATTTTGACTGACAACATCCATTTCAGGACATGCCAGGGTTCATATTTTGACTGACAACATCTGTTTCGGGACATGCCAAGGTACATATTTTGACTGACATCTGTTTTGGGACATGCCAGAGTTCATATTTTGACTGACAACATCCATTTCAGGACATGCCAGTGTTCATATTGTAACTGACAACATCTGTTTCGGGACATGCCAGGGTATATATTTTGACTGACAACATCTGTTTCTGGACATTCCAGGGTTCATATGTTGACTGACAACATCTGTTTCGGGACATGCCAGGGTTCATATTTTGACTGACAACATCTTTTTCGGGACATGCCAGGGTTTATATTTTGACTGACAACATCTGTTTCTGGACATGGCAGGGTTCATATTTTCATCCGACTATTCAGAGATGTGCCTACTATTTAAAGCAGAGTAAACGTCAAGAGCTAGTGTCCGATTGGTCAATATATTTAACTGTTGGCTTCCATATGATTATATGATTACAGATGATTGAAAGGTTACATGTCATGGCCCTATGTTGATGAATGTTAGTGTATCGCCACATACAGCTGGGACGGATGAATGAAAGGTTACATGTCATGGCCCTATGTTGATGAATGTTAGTGTATTGCCACTGACAGCTGGGACCGATGAATGAAAGGTTACATGTCATGGCCCCATGTTGATGAATGTTAGTGTATCGCCACAGACAGCTTGGACGGGTGAATGAAAGGTTACATGTCATGGCCCCATGTGGATGAATGTTAGTGTATCGCCACAGACAGCTGGGACGGATGAATGAAAGGTTACATGTCATGGCCCCATTTTAATGAATGTTAGTGTATCGCCACAGACAGCTGGGACGGATGAATGAAAGGATACATGTCATGGCCCCATGTTGATGAATGTTAGCGTATAGCCACAGACAGCTGGGACGGATGAATGAAAGGTTACATGTCATGGCCCAATTTTGATGAATGTTAGTGTATCGCCACAGACAGCTTGGACGGATGAATGAAAGGTTACATGTCATGGCCCCATGTTGATGAATGTTAGTGTATAGCCACAGACAGCTGGGACGGATGAATGAAAGGTTACATGTCATGGCCCCATTTTGATGAATGTTAGTGTATAGCCACAGACAGCTGGGACGGACAAAGGAAAGTTTCCATGTCATGGCCCCAGGTTGATGAATGTTAGTGTTTAGCCACAGACAGCTGGGACGGATGAATGAAAGGTTACATGTCATGGTCCCATTTTGATGAATGTTAATGTATCGCCACAGACAGCTGGGACGGATGAATGAAAGGTTACATGTCATGGCCCCATGTTGATGAATGTTAGTGTATCGCCACAGACAGCTGGGACGGATGAATGAAAGGTTACATGTCATGGCCCCAGGTGGATGAATGATAGTGTATAGCCACAGACAGCTGGGACGAATGAATGAAAGGTTACATGTCATGGCCCAATTTTGATGAAAGTTAGTGTTTAGCCACAGACAGCTGGGACGGACGAATGAAAGGTTCCATGTCATGGCCCCAGGTTGATGAATGTTAGTGTTTAGCCACAGACAGCTGGGACGGATGAATGAAAGGTTACATGTCATGGCCCCATTTTGATGAATATTAGTGTATCGCCACAGACAGCTGGGACGGATGAATGAAGGTTACATGTCATGGCCCCATGTTGATGAATGTTAGTGTATCGCCACAGACAGCTGGGACGGATGAATGACAGGTTACATGTCATGGCCCCATGTTGATGAATGTTAGTGTATCGCCACAGACAACTGGGACGGATGAATGAAAGGTTACATGTCATGGCCCCAGGTGGATGAATGATAGTGTATAGCCACAGACAGCTGGGACGAATGAATGAAAGGTTACATGTCATGGCCCAATTTTGATGAATGTTAGTGTATCGCCACAGAGAGCTGGGACGGATGAATGAAAGGTTACATGTCATGGTCCCATGTTGATGAATGTTAGTGTGTCGCCACAGACAGCTTGGACGGATGAATGAAAGGTTACATGTCATGGCCCCATGTTGACGAATGTTAGTGTATCGCCACAGATAGCTGGGACGGATGAATGAAAGGTTACATGTCATGGCCCCATGTTGATGAATGTTAGTGTATAGCCACAGACAGCTGGGACGGATGAATGAAAGGTTACATGTCATGGCCCCATTTTGATGAATGTTAGTGTATCGCCACAGACAGCTGGGACGGATGAATGAAAGGTTACATGTCATGGCCCCATGTTGATGAATGTTAGTGTATCGCCACAGACAGCTGGGACGGATGAATGAAAGGTTACATGTCATGGCCCCATTTTGATGAATGTTAGTGTATAGCCACAGGCAGCTGGGACGGATGAATGAAAGGTTACATGTCATGGATCCAGGTTGATGAATGTTAGTGTATCGGCACAGACAGCTGGGACGGATGAATGAAAGGTTACATGTCATGGCTCCATGTTGATGAATGTTAGTGTATCGCCACAGACAGCTTGGACGGATGAATGAAAGGTTACATGTCATGGCCCCATGTTGATGAATGTTAGTGTATAGCCACAGACAGCTGGGACGGATGAATGAAAGGTTATATGTCATGGCCCCATGTTGATGAATGTTAGTGTATAGCCACAGACAGCTGTGACGGATGAATGAAAGGTTACATGTCATGGCCCCAGGTTGATGAATGTTAGTGTATCGCCACAGACAGCTGGGACCGATGAATGAAAGGTTACATGCCATGGCTCCATGTTGATGAATGTTAGTGTATCGCCACAGACAGCTGGGACGGATGAATGAAAGTTTACATGTCATGGCCCAATTTTGATGAATGTTAGTGTATCGCCACAGAAAGCTGGGACGGATGAATGAAAGGTTACATGTCATGGCCCCATGTTGATGAATGTTAGTGTGTTGCCACAGACAGCTTGGACGAATGAATGAAAGGTTACATGTCATGGCCCCATGTTGATGAATGTTAGTGTATAGCCACAGACAGCTGGTACGAATGAATGAAAGGTTACATGTCATGGCCCCATTTTGATGAATGTTAGTGTATCGCCACAGACAGCTGGGACGGATGAATGAAAGGTTACATGTCATGGCCCCAGGTGGATGAATGATAGTGCATAGCCACAGACAGCTGGGACGGATGAATGAAAGGTTACATGTCATGGCCCAATTTTGATGAATGTTAGTGTATCGCCACAGAGAGCTGGGACGGATGAATGAAAGGTTACATGTCATGGCCCCATGTTGATGAATGTTAGTGTGTCGCCACAGACAGCTTGGACGGATTAATGAAAGGTTACATGTCATGGCCCCATGTTGATGAATGTTAGTGTATCGCCACAGACAGCTGGGACGGATGAATGAAAGGTTACATGTCATGGCCCCATGTTGATGAATGTTAGTGTATAGCCACAGACAACTGGTACGGATGAATGAAAGGTTACATGTCATGGCCCCATTTTGGTGAATGTTAGTGTATAGCCACAGACAGCTGGGACGGATGAATGAAAGGTTGCATGTCATGGCCCCAGGTTGATGAATGTTAGTGTTTAGCCACAGACAGCTGGGACGGATGAATGAAAGTTTACATGTCATGGCCCCATTTTGATGAATGTTAGTGTATCGCCACAGACAGCTGGGACGGATGAATGAAAGGTTACATGTCATGGCCCCATGTTGATGAATGTTAGTGTATCGCCACAGACAGCTGGGACGGATGAATGAAAGGTTACATGTCATGGCCCCATTTTGATGAATGTTAGTGTATAGCCACAGACAGCTGGGACGGATGAATGAAAGGTTACATGTCATGGATCCAGGTTGATGAATGTTAGTGTTTAGACACAAACAGCTGGGACGGATGAATGAAAGGTTACATGTCATGGCCCCATGTTGATGAATGTTAGTGTATCGCCACAGACAGCTGGGACGGATGAATGAAAGGTTACATG
>MJUT01024191.1:60018-70235 GCA_002080005.1 Gigantidas platifrons
TTCTTTATTTTCTGCCATAATCGATACTTCACTTGCAATTTTCATCAATATTGGGTACTGGGATTGGATACATGGAGCTTCTCTTATATCTTTTTAAGAACATTTAAGCAGAAGATCCACTATTTTTTTGTATTTGTAGAACCAGTTTTACCGTAACATACTAATAAACAAGATAGTATTCCTTATGAAGTAAAGAACAAATATATTTTGTATTGGACACAGTTGTAGGATTTTGCGTAGGCAGAAATTTTTTTTCTGAGTGCTATCAGGTGTTCTCTGGAATGTTTAATACGTTTTCCATATATTAGTTTCATATCTACGTATGACATATGATATGTGATCATGTAAGACATTGATTGATTGATTGATTGATTGATTGATTGATTGATTGATTGATTGATTGATTGATTGATTGATTGATTGATTGATTGATTGATTGATTGATTGATTGATTGATTGATTGATTGATTGATTGATTGATTGATTGATTGATTTTTTGTGCTTTACGCCACTTTAAACAATATTTCAACTATATCATGGCGACCAGTTTTAGTGGTGGAGGAAGGTGGAGTACCAGGAGAGAACCACCGACCATGGGAAATCAACTGGTTGGAAGACATTAAGATGTAATCATAGAATGAATAAGTTTAAAAAACACTATATCAGATAAAACATGTAACAATGGGTTGGATGGATGAATGATTTGATTCACACAAGTGACAAAAGGGTACAAATAAACGTTAGGGGACACCGAAGGGGCAATCATGAGTAGACAATTTAGAGAGCCAGCCAACAATGGGCACAAGACAAAGAACAAGGACAATCAAAATCAACAAGGCAACGCAAAATATTAAGGACCTTACAACAAATCCTATTTTTGTAAATGTAGCGAACCAAACGTGAAGACACTTTCTCACCCACTCAAATCATTAATATGATTAATTTTTACAATACATTTTGATAAATCGAATAGGCGATGGGGCAACCAATAATGGACAATCTAGAGACACTGGCAACATTGGGAACACAATAAACAGGATCAAGACAACTAAAGCACTAACACACAACACCACACAGAAAACTAAATGGGTTTTCTCGAAATATGACATTTTAAAAAGAAGTCTCAATAGATTAAATTACTTTTACTTGATATTTGATTACGTTTCATTTTACAAATGTATATGCTTTTTGTCACATTTGTATTCATACTTATGAAATAAAACGGAATTTTTGTGAAAAAGAGATTTTTTATCGCATTAACTCCCTTGGTGTTTAACATCGATTTAGCAAAATTATGACCATTTCCAACTATTACGAACGGTCAATTCGTATATCCTTAAATACAAGCTTTCGAATGATATGAAATGTAGCCGTGTGTTAGATAGGTGCATTAAAATCCTTAACTAGACGCCTTTTTTCAAAAATTCACTCTACTAGTAATGAAACCTCAGATTTTGCGGTAGCACATATATTGTCCCATTTCTTCTTTATTTCTTCAATATCTCTTTTTACGGAATTCCCGGCATTTACTATTTTTGCAATTTCCTGCCATGCCCTGTTTTTGTCCCCAGAACTTATCGACGAGGAAAACTTTGCTTTCAAAATAACTTTTCTCTTCTCGTACTCTTCCAATAATACAACCTTTTCTCTATCTGTTCAATTTGGCTTCCGTTTAGACATTTGTTTTATTTTCAACAGTCACGAATAGTAACATTCAAACATACCCTACCTTGAATGTTTACCCGCACAAAGTAATAAACGCGTGCATTATCTATTATTGAAAATTTAAAGCAAAATTACCGAGGATGAGTAAATATAATATTAAACGGTAAATGGAGAAGAGTTCCGAAAATTTCCACTTAAGGTTTACAAACTTAAGTAGTTATGTGCATACTACTTAATATCATCACTTAACTAAGGAATTCCTTAGTGGAATCTTAGTTTAAGGGATACTTAAAGGTGCATTAGCTACGATGTTGACCAAAAAAATTATATGCTTTGGAAATTGGTAAATATCTTTAAAATTATGAAATAAAGGTAAATATTTCACATTAAACAGCTTATCGAACCACTTTCCGCCTTTTGAGAACGAAAATTACCATCGATTACTTATTTGCCTGCAAGCAAATAATTTGACCTCGCTTTTTCTGCATGCAATTGACCTTACTAGTGACAGGTAAAAACGAATAATTTGTATTTTGTCGCTTATTAACTGCCAACGTGCATGGTTCTTTGTTCGTAATTAACGCCGACTAAAAGCAGATTCACAAAAAAAAATAAGAAATAAGCGCATTGTTGTACTGATTTAATGACGATTCGACAAACTCCGTAAACAATGTCGAAAATTAATAAGATGGCGTCCATTTCTTGATCGATCTCAAAACACGAGCAGTTGCACGTTTTCCTCCCGATGCGCGTACATTTCATAACATTTATAAGTTACAGAAACACGTTTTATTTAAGAAATAATTCATGGAAGCCAGAGTTTGTATACAGTTTTAACATGGGTAACATTATTTTCGTAAAAATTTTATCCCGAGCGTTAGCGAGGAATAAAATGCAACGAAAATAATGTTACCCATGTTAAAACGTGATACAAACTCTGGCTTCCATGAATTATTTCGATTCTAGTAGGAAAATTCTAGCTTATTTTTTGAAGTGGATGTCGGTGATGGAAATGCATTTCATAACAAAATTCACTAACCTTCATGTTTTACAGTTTACAGTTGTTTTTCTTTTATGTATAAATAGACTGTGGTGAAATTGAAAAGTCAAAGTCCATTTATGGTTGTCTTAAGTATTTATTCCGGAAAAATATAGGTAAAAACAAGACGGGCATTTTTATGTTTGTTATGCACCACAGTGCTGTATGAATAAATAAATTCACTAGGGAATTATGTTTGTAATTTGTTCGTCAATACGCATGAGCGAATTAAAATATATCGTGAGTTTTATCACTTTATTATTTATATAGCCAATGAAGGACGTCATGTTAGAACACTCTGTATTGGTGATAGGCTTGTATGAGGTGTTAAGTAACCTAACTCAATGAGCCACTCGGGCCCTCTCAACATCAAATTTAAGAACTATGTAAGTTAGGTCTTCTACCGAAACTTACACACATATACCCCAGACGAAGTTTAATATTTCTTGTCTATACTATTGATATGTTATCTTATTAAACGTGATGTATAATTCTTTTCCACACTAAACATCTAAAGGCTAGCGTGTTTCCAGACTCCACTACATGGAAGTGATTCTACTTCGGAGTCCTTTTTTTTTGTCTCCCTTTTATTTTTTGCAAGTTTTCTCATATTTTTCTCCATCTTTTTGGAATTGTTCTCTTTATTATCATTGATTTACACAATTTCTTATCATAACATTACTATATTTAGTACAGATATATTACAACAAGTACAATCATTTCATATATATCCGTCTTTTTAAAGCTTTTTAATTCTTTTTGCATATTTTTAAGTTATTTATCTTTTCTCTTAATTGGTTTTATGATATAACAACGGTATTACATTACTATTCATAGGGTATCTATACCACATCAATGACAATCATTTTGCACATTTCATGTCTGTCAAATAATTAAGATGTTGATCGGAGCGTTCGCCTAAAGTAGTTCTCAAAAGTTTATTACCACAGAATCAGCTTCCTCATTAAGTGATTCACCCACTTCCCTTCCGTCACGGGACAAAGCGTAATGTCTAAGGGACCCGTGTGTATTCCGTCCGCCAACACCTTTCTCTTGACGTAAGCATAATTCCAGCCTATCTTCTCTTGAGTATAGGTAAACACGGTATTATCTTTTGGTCTGAATCCCAGATTGACAGTGGTCGCTGCATTTCCAGTCTGTAACACCACACGAAAGGTGTTAAACGGATCGACGACCCGGTGTGTATTCACTCCATTGGAGCTAAACTTTACTCTGTTTTCTGGTTTGGTTTCTATAGAGTTGGCAACGACGTAACTTTTGGAGCATAACCCGATCATTTCGTCTCCGTACTCCAGTTTGAACAATTTTGATAACTTACAGGTAAAAGACAAGATACTTAGAAGGTTAGTTACCAAAAGTACAACAGGAGAGAAACACTTCCAACTTGTAATACCACGTAGTGATCAATCAATGATTATAAGATCTCTTCATGATCAGATGGCCCACCAGGGTAGAGACAGAACCACATCTCTCATTCGCGATAGATTCTTTTGGCATGGTTTAACTAGAGATGTGGAGGATGGATATCATCATGCGATAGATGCTTGAAAAGGAAGACTCCAAGCTCCTCTAGTCAGCATTACCGCCTAGTATGTATGGATTTTCTTGGACTTGAAACATCTAAAGGAGGATATCAATACATACTAATCATCACCAACGATTGCACTAAGTATGCGCTAGCGGTACCAACCAAAAACACCACAGCAAGAGCAACAACTGAAGCATTTCTGAACTACTTTGTTGTCCACTATGGCTTTCCCAAACGCATACACAGTGACCAAGGTGCCAACTTTGGGGGCAATCTAATCAAAAAATTATGTGAACTTACTGGTATGACAAAATCACGCAACACACCTTACCATCCACAGGAAATGGTGTCTGTGAAAGGTTTAACCGAACACTACTATCGATGCTTGGAACACGCAACCCAGAACAGAAAAGGAATTGCAAGTCGCACGTCAACACCATGACTCATGCATATAACAGTACTAAGCATGACACTACTGGAATGACACCGTACTATCTACTATTTGGACGAGAACCATTACTTCCGGTAGATATAGCCTTCAACACTCATCCATGTATCAACAACAACATACCAACTTCAAAATATATTAAAGAATTAAGACAGAATGTCAAGTGCATATAAAATTGCCTTATCAACAACAAAGAGAGCCAACAAAGAGAGCCCAAGAACATCCAAAGGATGGATATGATCTCAAAGACAAGAGGAGGCATTGTAGAAGTTGGCGATACAGTTTTAGTAAAGATGGGATGGAAAACACAAACTCAGTGATCATTGGGAAGATCAACCGTATGTCTCACTCAAGTAACCAAACTTAGATATCCCAGTGTTTGTAGTATGACGAGAAGATGGTAGTCGTAAAAAGAGAACACTACATCGGAACTTACTTTTACCGGTAGGTCATTTCCCAAACAGAGACCAGATAAGAGTAAGCATTCCAGATAAAAGCGATGAAGATCAAACGGAGGAGGAATCAGTCTACTTAGAAACTACTCAATCTCAACATGCAGAGATAGATGGTGCATCATCTGAACCACACACGTCTCAGCCAGCGTTAGATGAAGTGAAGGAAACTGATGTTACAGGGGACACCCAACATCAGGAATCAGAAGCGATAGACAGACAACCTTCAGAACCGACACCAATTGAGATAGATGATTCGATTACAAAATCGAACACAACAGAAACCTTTGAAGCGACAGACACAGACACAGATTCTAACTTGTCAGAATCTATAGTGCATACTGAAGCATCTATTCAAGAACCATCGAATACACATGCAGAGACTGATGTTCTATCAGTTATAGAAGAGAGAACTGGTGAGTTAAGTCCTGAAAGGACAAGACAACATGGCCCTGAAGATGAAGATGAAGAGAAAGATGAAGACAAGGACGAAGATGAAGATAACACTGTCTCTAGAAAGTCTGCACGTAGACGAAACAAACCATCCTGGGTGACAACTGGTGAATATGTTATGTTTCAACAACCACACTGGATGCGGAAAGCAGAGTATTTAAAAGATCTAGGTCTTTCAGGAATGTTCCCATCATCAGAAAAGGACATCGGACAAGCGTTACTGAAGCTTGTGACCAAAAACATGTTGTATTTTAATTATTAAATACTGTCATAACTCTTCTTATTGTATTAAATGGTGGGGGACACCAGTTTCTACAAGGCGGGGGAGAATTTACAATGTGTATTTTACCATAGTAATACATTTTGTAGTTTTATTTCATAATTATGTATTCAATAATTAATAACTTCGCGTATGTCTCAAATACAATATTTCAACTTGTATATAATTACTTTTATATATTATATTGATAAATTATTGAATTAGCTATAATTATCGATCTCATTAAAACTACTCTAGCAAATTGTATATTGATTAGATAACGACACACCTGTATTAACATGTTTGTTATGTCACATGCCTTGGACTAATTTCTTTCCTTGGATATTCTTATCATGCTTTCTATTGGTTCAAAGTTTCCTAATTTCTGAATTCAGTCCTTCTGATTGGTTCTTTGCTTTTGAATTAGATTTAAACGGGTATTGGCTTTGGAAGGTCCAAGACGCTCAACAAATTCATCATACTGATTCTTTCAAATTTGAATAGCCTTATTGAAGTTCTATATTGTATTGTATTCCAAGTGATTATAACCGAAGGTATTTACGCTTTTCTTGTCATTTTCTGTATTTTATTTATTTTGGGAAAATTGGAAACTTAGACTTTCGACCTGACCATTTTTATGAATGAATGAGTGAGTGAGTGAAACGTAGATAACTACAAGTATATTACGTTTAATTGATAATATGCACAAAGAAAAAAGTTAAGAACCCCTAATATATTAAAACATAATAAGTTACACTAAGTTTAGATTCTAATATTTATATTGATAATAGCAAGAACAATGTCCCATTAAAAAGATGTGCTCGCACAGGTGTGACCATTACATGTATGTCTAATATCGACTAGTCATGCACATGAACCATGCCTCTCACGCATTACTCAAAATTCAGTATGTTCACGCTTCGAATTTGGGTATTTAAGTCCGGTGTATTGAAAAATTTATTCATTCTCAGTAAGCATTGTAGGAAAGCGAATATCAGAAGCATAAAGATGGCAAATAATCGGCATGTATACAACAGGGATGTCCTTCAAAGCTATTGGACGTCAGATAGGCTACCACTATGCTGTAGTCAGCCGACTGGTGAGAAGACACACCCAAACCAACAATGTGAAAGACTTCCCAAGATCCGACAGACCACGGGTAACATCTGATCGTGACGACAAGGCATTGCAGCGTTTGATTAGACGAATGCCATTCGCAACTAGTCCCGTACTCAAACAACAATGGCTGCCGAATAGACGTCTGTCAACAAGAACAGTTAGAAATCGTCTGAAATCAGCGGGACTTAAGTCAAGGAGAGTCATTAAACGTCCACTGTTGTCAGATCGACATCGACGATCACGTTTGGAATGGTGTTTAGCACGACGTGGTTGAAATTTAAGGATATTTTCAGATCCATCGATCGGACGAGAGCCGGTTTCTGTTTCATGTAACCAACGGCCGGATGAGGATTTGGAGACACAAAAATGCAGCCTATACCCCAGGGGACATCCAGCCAACTGTCCCTTACGGTGGAGGTCCAGTAATGGTTTGGGGGTGTATCTCTCATGACTGCAAGCTGGATTTAGTCACCATACAAGGCAATCTAACTGGTAATCAGTACATCAGAGACGTCTTGCAGCCAGTTGTTGTCTCCCATTTCGACAACCATCCACTAGCTACAAGGCCTGTATATATGGATGACAACGCCAGGCCTCATCGTTCAATAGCAATAACCGCCTACCTCCAAAGCGAAGCCGTGACTTCTGTTCCTTGGCCAGCCATGAGCCCAGATTTGAATCCCATAGAGCATATTTGGGACATGTTAGGCCGTCGTATACAGGCTCGAGAACCTCCTGTGCAAAATATTCGTGAGTTGGAATCAGCATTGCATCGGGAATGGCAGCAGATATCACAAGAGGACATCCGACGTCTAAATGGAGGGATGAGACGCAGGATTTGAGGCCGTCATCCACGCACGTGCGGGTTACACCCGGTACTGAACTTTGAACAATAGATGTCGTCTAATGATTCATAAGTGACGTTTTGAAAGTGAAATGACAATTTTATCATGCTTTTTAAACTGTAAAGATCAATACTTAAAATGGACATGTTTTACTTCAAAAATGGCTTTGTGATATTGTGATTAGAAATTCATTAAATTAACATTTTTCTTGATTTTTTTTGTGGTTTCTTACAACCAATGTAATGTCCTATGAGGTCACCATTGCGTTCTTGAGATTATCTGGTCAGTAATCTCGTGATAATTGTCGTTGTCATTTAAAAAAAACATCGGGGTGCTTAACATTTTTGTTTGTGTGTAGTTTTTAACTTGATAATCACTGTATTTTTAAATATATATTTCTAATATATTTTTAATAGTTTTAATGTGGAAAAGAACTTGGTTATGAAATGCGGCATAACATGATGCAAATGATATTCTAATGCCGGTGTCATACAGTAAACCTTCCCCCATAGTAGATTAACCCCCCGGAAGATTTACTATATTGTAAATCTTCCCCATGGGGGAACGTTTACTGTATAGTATTTATTCCGCATAGTAAACCTTCCTACCTAACCGATTAACAACAAGACACTATAGATTTGTGCTTTTTTACCTTTTAATCAAAGCCGGATATAATTAATGGTATATAACAATTAAAATTAACACGATTAAGGTGCTAAATTCCGAATCAATATTAATCATCCGGATCAAGGGGAACATTTACTATATAGCAAAATATCCGGGGGGATGCTTGGCTATGGATGGGGAAATATTTGCTACATAGTAGATTTTCCCACGGGGGAATATTTACTATATAGTAAAGTATCCGGGGGAAGGTTTACTATATAGCAAATATTCCGAGGGGGAATGTTTACTATATATTAAACATTCCGGGGGAAGGTTTGCTATGCGGAAGGTTTACTATACGACACCGGATTGAATAATGTTGAGTAGCAATTATACATTTTGCTGATTACGCAAGACACTGAGAGCATCCTTAATTGTATATTTTTCTGAATGAGAACACCTATTTAAACTATACCACAATGTATTTATTTTGGTGAAACCTGGTCCCACAGACAGGTAATTGACTGTTTTATATTTGTACTTTAATTGTGTAATTTTGTTTGTGTGTATAAATTCATAAATAAAACGATGGGTGCCACTAGTAGACAACCAAGAACTGCTTAAAATATTGGAGAATCCGAATTCATTCGGACTTTTGTATTGGGCAGTACCGTCGTTACGCATGAGTACGCTGGGCAGTTACCAGGGGGCCCACGAATATATGACCCCATGCAATTTTTTGCATGGCATGTTTTGTAATGCTTAAATACTGATTTTGTTGGAGGTACCATTACAATAAATATATGTTTATTTTATCGACATTTACAGTTTTATTCATGTGAGTGGTTGTGTAGGTAGGGGCCCCAGTACACTCCATGCGTGGTTCCGCGGGGATCAATGAGAAAATATAATTGAAGCTTAATAAGTGCACTTGTAAGTGAACCGCTACTGGAACCAGTCAGGATTCTGAACGATATTACATCTGTTATTGCAACTAATTGTCTATATATATTTGAATTAACAATTATTATACTTGAAGGGAAAACAAGGTACATATATTACACATGAGTGTTGCTTCCGACATATTATCATATACTCATTTTACCAGACCCCGGGTGGCTCAATGAGTTAGGTAGTTGGATTACCTAACAACTCATACAAGCCTATCACCAATGCGGTGTGGGTTCGCGCCCGGTTTTGTAAATTACCAAAAAGTGTGCACTCAACTCGCAGCCGCAAGTGATAAAGTTTATCAGTTGCTTGCCCATGGTCGGTGGTTCTCTCCAGGTACTCCGGTTTCCTCCACCAATAAACTGACCGCCACGATGTAACTGAACTGTTGCTGAAAGTGGCGTATAACACCATGGCCCGTATGCATAAAGCTACTTAAGTCAAAATTTTCCTTAGAAAACACTTAAGTCAAAGTAACTCTGCACATTTTACCTATGTGGTATGCATAAAACTGCTTAAACTAAGAATTTCCTTAGCAAAATCTTAGTTTTAAATAGCTCCACCAATCCCACTTAAGTGGGATGCATGAAGCTCCTTAAAATAATCATACACTTAAGTTTTCACTTAAATCTAAGGTACCTATTGAGGTATTTTAAATATGTAAAATGCAGCGACTTCGAACCAATTAACAACGAGAAATTGTCAATATCGTTGATATTCATTTAGATGAATATCGGATGGGTATATTGTCTGAAATATTTTTTATGGGCTCTAATTATTAATTAATTCATATCTCAACAGAAAACATATGTAACTTTTATGGGGTAGTTT
>MJUT01024191.1:72344-84656 GCA_002080005.1 Gigantidas platifrons
AGTGACTTTTAAAAAAAAAAAGCGTCTAGTTAAGGATTTTAATGCACCTATCTAACACACGGCTACATTTCATATCAGTCGAAAGCTTGTATTTAAGGATATACGAATTGACCGTTCGTAAAAGTTGGAAATGGTCATAATTTTGCTAAATCGATGTTAAACACCAAGGGAGTTAATACGATAAAAAATCTCTTTTTCACAAAAATTCCGTTTTATTTCATAAGTATGAATACAAATGTGACAAAAAGCATATACATTTGTAAAATGAAACGCGTGCTAATTCTTGATAAAAATATCAAGTAATAGTAATTTAATCTATTAAGACTTCTTTTTAAAATGTCATATTTCGAGAAAACCCATTTAGTTTTCTGTGTGTTGTTGTGTGTTAGTGTTTTAGTTGTCTTGATCCTGTTTATTGTGTTCCCAATGTTGCCAGTGTCTCTAGATTGTCCATTATTGGTTGCCCCATCGCCTATTCGATTTATCAAAATGTATTGTAAAAATTAATCATATTAATGATTTGAGTGGGTGAGAAAGTGTCTTCACGTTTGGTTCGCTACATTTACAAAAATAGGATTTGTTGTAAGGTCCTTAATATTTTGCGTTGCTTTGTTGATTTTGATTGTCCTTGTTCTTTGTCTTGTGCCCATTGTTGGCTGCCTCTCTAAATTGTCTATTCATGATTGCCCCTTCGGTGTCCCCTAACGTTTATTTGTACCCTTTTCACTTGTGTGAATCAAATCATTCATCCATCCAACCATTGTTACATGTTTTATCTGATATGTTGTTTTTTAAACTTATTCATGTTATGATTACACCTCAATGTTTTCCAACCAATCGCTTTCCCATGGTCGGTGGTTCTCTCCGAGTACTCCGGCTTCCTCCACCACTAAAACTGGTCGCCATGATATAGCTGAAATATTGCTTAAAGTGGCGAAAAGCACCAATCAATCAATCAATCCATCCATCCATCCATCCATCCATCCATCCATCCATCCATCCATCCATCCATCAATCAATCAATCAATCAATCAATGTCTTACATGATCACAAATAATATGTCATACGTAGATATGAAACTAATATAAACGTATTAAACATTCCAGAGAACACCTGATAGCACTCAGAAAAAAATATCTGCCTACGCAAAATCCTACAACTGTGTCCAATACAAAATATATTTGTTCTTTACTTCATAAGGAATACTATCTTTTTTATTAGTATGTCACGGTAAAACTGGTTCTACAAATACAAAAAATAGTGGATCTTCTTAAATGTTCTTAAAAAGATATAAGAGAAGCTCCATGTACCCAATACCAGTACCCAATATTGATGAAAATTGCAAGTGAAGTATCGATTATGGCAGAAAATAAAGAACAAAACAAACAAAAAAAAACAAAATATTAAAAGATCGGACAGGACCGGATACCGATTTGTCAACTTCTTACCTTGTTATAATCATGGAATACTGCACAGATGTTAAGAAGAGTTGAAGATATCAAAGGGGTAATCAGAATCCGTATATCGTATAGTACAGGTGAAGCTAGAGTCCCATCATAAAAGAGTTTTTCTCTACCGACTCTCGAGCATTGACCTTCATCCAGCACAACTCTGATACATACAAGGGTTGAAAGATGATATAAGTGACTAAACTCTAGAGATCCAATTGAATCAGCCCTAGGTAATCATCTTCACAAACTCTTGACTCCTTCAACACTAAGCATGGCTGACATGATATTGTCAAAAGATGGTAAAAGTCGCATAAAACAAATACAGTCAAAACTGCCCTCACCTCTATTAAGCAGTCACTTGTATTAAAAGGCCACCTTTTTCTTGTCCTGCCATAGAAAATTTCATATCAATTGAACTTTTTTTAAGAGGTCACCTGTCTTGAAAGACCACTTAGTCTTTCTCTCAATGGTGACCTCTTAATACAAGTTTGACTGTATTCAATCAGTTTTAAGATTCTAGGAATTTTTTACTTTGTCAGAACTTTTAATATTAGTTTTGTTAGAATGTGTGCTGGAAAGGGAGGTAATTATGGTTGTGCTCCAAAGGGAGGTAATACCATGTAAAAATTGTTGCTTCAAGCCAATTCATAAATTTTTCAGCTATCTCATGGCGTGAACAAGTTACTTTTCAATGAGATGATAATGAGGTCCACTTTGTACTAGACCAACACGCTGAGTTGGATTTTTATAGTGCTAGTTCACTGAAACAACGGTTTGCGGGAATACATGTCGTTCCACTCGGACACATTATTCTGATTCCGATGCAACCAATCTTTGCTCTTTCTCCTTAATGCCGAGTGCTTAGTGGAGAAGCAACAAATGCCAATTTTTTAGTCTTTGGTTTGACTCAATCGGGGCTCGAACCCACGATCTACCACACTCGAGGCGAGCACGGTAACCATTACGCACAACCATCTATGGACGTAATTTTAAAGTGCCACCCCAGGGTACCACGTATGTCTTAATGTAACAGCCTTAAGTTATATTGTATTGTGCATTGTACCCAAACGTAGATTATACAGTGAAACGTGTTTAAACAGAACCCTGAATAAAATGAAATCCTGTATAAACTGAACTTTAAATAAAATCCCAATGTAGAAAATCCGTTGTGAATCAGCCTGCATCAACCAAAACCTATCTATTCGGAACAAAAAAGTTTGTACCAAGGAGGTTCAGTTTAGACAGGTTTGTACCAAGGAGGTTCAGTTTAGACAGGTTTGTACCAAGGAAGTTCAGTTTAGACAGGCTTGTACCAAGGAGGTTCGGCTTAGACAGGTTTGTACCAAGGAGGTTCAGTTTAGACAGGTTCCACTGTATTACAGTACTATGTGTACTGTTTAATGAACATGATTTAAATACAAGATGAATGGCAGTGCAAGCATTTTGTTTGTTTGTATCCTGTCTACGATGATCGACTAATTTTCTTTGATTTGTCGTTTGTCTTTGGAGGAGGGGCAGCATCTGCAGCTATGTGTCGTCCATACAAACTGAAAAACAAAAAGTAACACTGTTAACGACAAAGTATTTTGGAACATAAGTGAATGAGTGATTGTTGTTGAATGCCAAATGAAATTTTTTTCAGTTTTGTCATTGCACGAACATTATATAAAATGATCATGATGTCTGCTTTGTACTATAGAGGAACATGCTTAAATGGACTTTATATTGCTACCTCACTGAAACAACAGTCAGCAGGTAAACATTTCCCTCTAATTAGTTATCCTGATTCATCAGTCTTTGCTCTTAGGCCTTAATGTTACATGCTTAGCAGAGAAATAACAAATAACAGTTAATAGTCTTTGGTTTGACCTGGCCAGGGTTTAACCCATGATCTACAACACGCGAGGCGAGCATGCTTAAGAAATAATTCATGGCAGGCATAGAGTATATTCTAATTTTACCCCGAGCGATAGCACAACTCTATGCCTGCTATGAATTATTTCGATTCTAATAGGACAAATACGGTAATGTTTAACCTTTCGTGAACTGTATATACACATGGCATTTGGTGACTGTTCCATTTACCTCCTTCGGAAATTTTGAATTGATTGTGAATTATTTGTTTTAGAACGAGATATTTTAAAAAAAATAAAACAATATTTTGAAAAGCTTACCTTGAAAACTTATTTTAGTTAAATTTTATCAAACTTGAAGCATACACGAAGCCAAATAACGTCTAATATTTACGTTTCAAACTGGAAGTCTTCATATGACGCCAATGACGTCATGCTGATTATGTTCCAATGTCGTCAATAATATTTCGCGGATTTTTTTCAGTTTACAATCGTATGTGTATTGTATGAGACTCTCCTTGGGTATTTCTTTAATAGTATTTAGCGTCGAAAACAAACACGATGTCCGAGATTAAACACTGTATTTTTAGGAAATTATGTATGTATAAACTCCGGCAGCTCACTCACAAAATTGCACAGCGGGAGTCACATGGAACTGCCAGATTTCTTGTGTACCGCACTTGTGCTAAATATACAGATATTGAGTAATATCGCGTGTGCCGTTTTATAGACGTCATATTAGAATAACCATTACACCATGCATATACGGTTAATATTACGTTGATTGAGTGAGTGATTATTGTACAATGCCAATGAGCAATTTTTCAGCTATATCAAGTCGAGAACAAGTTACATTTGGATGAGATGATGATGATGTCTGCTTTGTACTAGACCAACATGCTTAGTTGGATTTTTATAGTGCTAGCTCATTGAAACAACAGTCGGGTAGACATGTTGCTCCACTCGGAACTCTGACTCATTATTCTACTTTTTCTTAATGCTGTGTGCTTATAGGAGAAGCTAAAAATATCAATTGTATAGTCTTTGGGTTCACTACACCTGGGCTCACACCCACTATGTACCTCACACGAGACGAGCATGCTAACCATCGCACCACTAATGTGGTAACTAAAATGTTGAGTGAGTGAGTGAGTGCATGATAACTGCTTAATGCCAAATGAGCAATTTTTCAGCTATATCATGGCAAGAAAAAGTTACATTTTGAGGAGATTATGATGGTGTTCGCTTTGTACATGACCAACACACACAGTTGGATTGTTGTAGTGCTAGTGGGTAGATATATCGCTCTACTCGGACACATTATTTTGATTTCGAGCCAACCAATCTTTGCTCTTATTTTTCAGTGTTTCGTGCTTTGTGGAGAAGCAATATATACCAATTTTATCTTTAGTTTGGCCCAACTGGCGCTCGAACCCATGATCTACTTCATTCACGGTGAGCACGCTAACCATTACACCACCTATATGGTTAATATTACGTCTATGATATATTTTGAGACTTTAAGTCCACAATGACAAAGGTATAGATCTGGTGGTATTAATATTCTTAGTCTCGTTGACTATATAAAGACTGGCTACCAAGCAAGACAGCTGACAAATGTTTCCTGGGAGATAACCCACAAACATCACAACCTGAATACTTACTAGCTGCACGCATCGGGTCTAATGTTATAAATACCAAAGGGAGATAACACACAAAGATATTTAACTAAATACTGACTATCTGTATGTATCAGATCTAATGTTATAAATACTAAAAGGAGATAACACACAAAAATATTTAACTAAATATCGGTATGTATCAGTTCTAATGTTATAAAAACTAAAGGGAGATAACCCACAAACATAAGTAACTAAAATACTTACTATGTGTATGTATCAGATCTAATGTAATCAAACACATCTGACACACCCAGTTGATACTGTTCAGCTATTGGGGTTACCCAAGGGTTATTCTCTCCTCTGAAGTCTTGTTTTGATCCAACTAGATCAAGATTTCCTGAAAAGATTATTTATAAATAAACTAACCTTTACATTGCTTAGCAATTATGTTAAAACATAACAAAGACCTGATTACAAAAAATGTGTTACAACAATAATAAATGATAACATAATTTATTCAGGTAACTTTAAACATCTATCAGACCATTTATGCTGTTTGAAATAAATAAGTGTTTATAAGTCATAGTCGTCAAGTCACCCGCATTGCGCGGGTCACACCCGCAATTTCGTCGTCAAATTCAGAATGGCCCGCATCCGTCCGTCACCTGTATTTCCGGTTTTACACCCGCGCATGGCCCACATTCGAGATCCTCGTAGTTTTTCCCTTCAGCATTGAACGATACCATGGATACGGGTCAACAATTTTGAATCTTGGCGAGTACTTTTCAAAATTTAAATCAATTTAGAATTTTATTTAGCCATGTCTCAAAATGTAATAGTACATAAACTGTATGATGTATTTTGAAATAAAACGTTACATAACTTGAATCACCTTTTTTCCCATGAAAAAAATGACGTTACGCAAAATCACCCCCATTGGACACTTCCCAATGGGGGTGATCACCCCCATTGGAGGTTTCAGAGGTTGACACCTATGTAAGTACATTTACAAAATTTGCAAGCATTGAAATTAATTGTGATATTTTGTTTATAATGAGGTCTGTTTTGCTTATCTTTTGTTTGCTATTTTTGTTCACGCTGATTTGTTTCAATTAAAAATTGTTTTGCAATGTGCTGGTTTTTCGATACAGATTTACTATATTTTTAATCACTTCTTTGCATCTTCTGTCTTTCTTATATATTGTTATTTTACTTAGCATAATGTGGTGTAATGGGTAGCATGCTCTTCTCTAGTGTGATCAAAATTATAAGTTAATAGTCCAGTGGTTTCTTAGGAGAGGAAAAGAAATGTGAAAGGATTACAGACAATGGACAGACAACGAATAGTTCACATAGCCTTTGACAAGATGAGCTAAATTGATACCTATTTCTGGTGGTAACACTGTTAATCTGTTTCCTTGTGTATGTAACTCTCTCAACCGTGGTATCTCTCCAATCTGTTTAGGCAGAGCAATCAAATCATTGTCTCTGAGAACTAACTAGAAGAAAAAATCAACATTGTGATCATTTCAAAATATGGATATAATGAATATTAGAGACTAACCAATTTTACACTTAAGGTGGTACCATACACTTCAGGTAAAATTTGATCTGCTCGTTTAATTTATCTTATTTTTTTGGCAGTGTGTTTGAATATATCCACTGTAATAAATATCAAAATTTTAACAAATTCCAACCAACAGACTCAGAGCTATAAATTCACTAGCCACATAGCAACTTTTCTGTCTGTGGTTTTGATCACAGAGATGCTTGAAATCTGTATACAAACATCATATGATCAAAACGTTCAACTGATTTTAAAGAGTTATCTCACTGTAATGTTAGGTACCACCTTAAGGTGCATTTACACTGTCTAAGTTTTCAAGCAAAAATTTGACAGTCTAAACATAGTTGTTTGATGGGTCCATTCACATTTGGAAGGGAATTGGATAGGTGTTTAAAACAGGTACACAGGTCAAGTTTGAATTGAATTTGAAGAAAAACATTTGATTGAATGAACACATATCTCCACATAATCTAAAGTAAAGGAACAGCCTATTTATTGCCTTCTTCATTTCACAGTATGACAGATTATGTCGCTTGTTTGAAAAATGCTAATATGGGCCAATGAAAAAACATTTAAAATGTTATCTTTGTTGTCTTCTCATATTCTTAAAGGATATAATAAAGTTGTCTTTTTATCAATATAATCAGCTTCACCTTCAAAATAAGGAAATGTTATCTTTATGTCTTTTCTCTACATCCCCTTTTTTTCAAAATGCAAATGATACATGTATTTTAAAAATATCTTTTCCTTTAAATCTGCAATTATTAAATGGTGATGACATAAAGAACTTATTTCTGTTCATTCAAACAAAATAAATACAGAATATTGGTAACACAGACCCAATAACTTTCAGTATCAAATTAAACTCAGTCTAATGATACTGATACTATCCCTCTGTAAGATCAAAGAAAGCCCACAGAAATAATCTATGAATGGTAAAACTAATCTTCCAGGACAAAACAAATTGAAATTTTCGATATAATATAATAAATAAATTTTATGACATCTTCACTGTATACCTGAAGGGGAAAGTTACATTGGAATTCCACATATATATAAATTATATATATATATATATAAGGCATGGGGCGAATTACATTGCAATGTAATGCATTGCATTACAATTACTTTGACAAAACCAGCATTATATTACAATTACATGTATTTTTGAAAGTAATGCATTACATTACAATTACTTTACCAAAGTAATGCATTATATTACACATTACATTTTCTTTTAGGAAAGAATAAAACAGTAGGTACTTATTATCCCTGAAATTTGCAACAATATATAGCACTTAGCAGACAGAGGTAATGCTATGTAATGCATAAATTACATGCATTTTTGCCAATGTAATGCATTACATTACAATTACTTTGACAAAACCAGCATTATATTACAATTACATGTATTTTTGAAAGTAATGCATTACATTACAATTACTTTACCAAAGTAATGCATTATATTACACATTACAGTTTCTTCTAGGAAAGACTAAAACAGTAGGTACTTATTATCCCTGAAATTTGTAACAATATATAGCACTTAGCAGACAGAAGTAATGCTATGTAATGCCATTTAATGCATAAATTACATGCATTTTTGCCAATGTAATGCATTACATTACAATTACATGTAATGCCAAAATTGGGGCATTACACATTACACATTACATTACTTGGGAAAATGTAATGCATTACAGGGCATTACAATTACAAATTAGCATTACCCCATGCCTGTATATAATAAAGACTTACTATTTGGAGATTCTTCAGTTTGCCTATCTCATCTGGTAAGACCTCAAAATCATTATCACCCATGTATAAAGCTCTTAATGTATCTGTAAGAAGATAAAGATTAACATAAGTCAACTTACAGAGTATTTGTTTACAGTCGCTAAAAAAAAGTTGTCAATTTTGAAAGAAATACAAATGTATACGATATCAACATTCATACCATACAACATTAGGTTTTTTTTAACTGTTTGGCCGCTAAAGATCCAGATATCAGAAGGGGATTGGAATCTCATTAACTGGTTTAACTCTGCCACATTTTGTGCCTGTCCCAAGGCAGTCTCTTGATTCCCATCTACTTCTGTTGTCATTTCCGTATTTAGAAATTTCAGGTTCACACATGAGTAGATTGTGCTGTTGTTATTGGTTATATCATCAGTCATTACTGTAGAACTTTTTATTTTCAACAACATGTAAGTATTTTGGACATGCTGGCAGTGAGTTTTCTTTTCATCTGATTTGACTGGAAATACACAAATGAAAGGGTTATGTCAACAAAATCTGTTGTTAAAATTCATTCAGCCTTCTACAATTTGTTGTCTGTTTATTTGCTTTTTTTTTTTGTTTGAAGATACAAATGTATGCACCACCTATTTAGTATTTTTAAGCAGGTGAGTTAAACAATTATTTCTCTTAATATGACTTACTTAAACAAAAGAAATTTCCAGGTAGTGACCTTTCACTAAGATTATTGTAAGTCAAGTCTAACACTTCCAACACAGGAAAAGCACCAAATCCTCTTGGTAACACTGTTAACTTGTTCATTCTGATATAAAACAAAGATTTTAATTAGGTGGTTTACATTAAAGCTATATTTAATTTAATTTTTTATTTGTTTAACGAGCTATATTTGGGGTGTGAATGTTATAAAGATCTTAAATCATTATCTGTTCCTAGACATTCTATCTATAGGTTGGCTTGGCTGAGATTGCGTGGTAATTGGTTTGTATGATGGTGGCCACCATCGTTGATTCCTGATCCACACACAAAGAAAAAAAAAAAACAGTTTGAAAGGGACCATCAAATGAATATTCATGCACAATTGGGATGCAATCAAGTTGCTAGTTTCTGAGAAAATTATTTCTTCATTTCATTTCAATTTGTACTATAACGGTGGCCATCTTGGATTTCCGATGACAAATAAAACACAAACTTTGTACAGGGTCATGTACACAAGGTATATCTCTACTATATAATTATTCCATCACATGAGATTTCAGCCAATCAGAATGCATAATTGACTGCGGCAGCCATGTTAAATTTTAAAATGGAACAAAATCATATAAAATGTTAAGAACCACTAAATTAGCATTCTTGCCAAGTTTGGTTTCATTTTATCTAGTTGCATTTTAGTTGAAGACTGAATTTAAGTTTGGTACATTTACAGCCATTATGACACATATACCAACCATTAGTTTGTTACTAACCTTGACTTTTAGTACTTATCATATAAGCTTAGGACTTGCCCTATGTTGGGTACTTGTCGCCAGCTTAACATGCATCATACGCTTAGTACTTACCCTAAGTTCAGTAACTTCAGCTTCATCAATGAACTGATTGATGATGCCAGTTCCTGTAAAATGCAAAATAAAACAATTTTGTACACTGAATACCAATTTTCGTGGTTCTCGTTTAGGTTTAATCAAACCACGAAAATTGGTGCATACTGAAAGACATAAATAACAACAGAGGTCAATTGCAATTACCAAAATATATCAAAACCATGAATTCAAATGTCAGTAAATCTCAATTTCTACCAATCCACGACTATTGACACCAACAAAAATAAATGAGACAACAGTACCATGATAAATGTGGATTCATTTATTACGTCTGTATCAATCAATCATCACAGATATGCATGCATTACATTTAATGACATTATTTTTTACTTCTCATACTGGGATTTTACATCTAGATCAGACACTAGTGTATTTCATGGATTAGTGAGTGCTATTGAAGTTTGTGTTTGGTTTAGATTTATTATATTTAACGACACTTTCAACAATATTTCAGTTATATTGTGGCGGTCAGTTTCATTGCTGGTGGAAACAGGAGTACCCAGAGAAACCTTCGACCTGTCGCAACTCATTGACAGACTTTATCACCTAATATTGTATCGAGTACACCTCACCATTAACAGATTCAAACTGCACTGTAAATACAACTACCATATGATTACGACCACGATGACCCAGAGTGGTATTGATGATGACAATGTAAACTGGTATAAACTGGTATAAAATATTACATTTATGACGGCCATTAAAAATGTTATGCAAATATTAAATTTAATCTCTATATTATGTATTAACCCAGGTCACTAGAATTCTTGGCTATTCTGAAGTAAAGTCATTGGTTACTTTGATTTCAATACGATGTTCAATTCTATAACCAAATGCATCACAACAACGCTAACTATTCCTCCGACAAACTTTAAACTTAAGCTTCTAAACATAGAAATGACAACAAAAATAGATGGAAATCTAAATGCTTGCTATGAGATAGGCACAAGAAGATGACAAAAAACAATTCACGAACAATCCAAAATAATGAAAATACTGTCATTGAAGAAAACTAAGACTAACATACAAGTTGATTTAAAGATGTTTTTTTCGAAAACAGTTGGTAGCTCATTCCAGCGTTAAGTTGCACCTTCACTTCAAATCTAAAGGACTGTAGACCATAATGGGTAACCCATTGTTCTTACCTGAGGTATTACTGCTTTATATTGGTACATGTACGTAAAAGAATAAGAGGCTATTTTTTAATTGTAATTAAATCTTGGAAGATATACTGGACATTCTCTATTTATTATTATAAAAACTTCTAAAGCGACTGTTCTTAATCTTCTTATTTTAAAGGGGAAGCGTGGGTATAAATAGCTGTGGGCGGAGCAAACATTCAGTTTCTTCATTATTTTGGCCACGGTCATCTCGAGGAGGAAAAATCAATGATACACAGTTTCATAGTTACTTTTGGTGCAAAATATTTGACAGGCATGGTCATTAGTGTTTCTCCTTACCAAACTTTTAGTCTTATTATAAATAATATTCTTCATCAGCCTAAAACTTACAAAAATCATTTCAAATTTCTGAGGTATGTGACCTTGGTCACGTTGGTCATGTGACATAAATATGCTGTTCATATCAACAGGGATTTTTACTGAAGCTTATCAGTAAAAAGGTTGTACTGCTGTTGTTTATGCTTATCTAAAGATAGTACTTCTGTTGTTTATGTTTATTTAAAGGTTGTACTGCTGTTTTGTATGCTTATCTAAAGATAGTACTTTTGTTGTTTATGTTTATTTAAAGGTTGTACTTCTGTTGTTTATGTTTATTTAAAGGTTGTACTGCTTTTGTACATGTTTATTTAAAGGTTGCACTGCTGTTGCTTATGCTTATGTAAAAGTTGTACTGCTGTTGTTTATGTTCATCTAAATATAGTACTTCTGTTGTTTATGCTTATTTAAAGGGTTTTACTGCTGTTGTTTATGTTCATCTAAAGATAGTATTTCTGTTGTTTGTTTACTTAAAGGTTGTACTGCTGTTGTGTATGCTTATCTAAAGATAGTACTTCTGTTGTTTATGTTTATTTAAAGGTTGTACTGGTGTTGTGTATGCTTATCTAAAGATAGGACTTCTGTTGGTTATGTTTATTTAAAGGTTGTACTGCTGTTGTTTATGTTTATCTAAAGATAGTACTTCTGTTGTTTATGTTCATTTAAAGGTTGTACTTCTATTGTTTATGTTTATTTAAAGGTTGTACTGGTGTTGTGTATGCTTATCTAAAGATAGTACTTCTGTTGGTTATGTTTATTTAAAGGTTGTACTGCTGTTGTTTATGTTTATCTAAAGATAGTACTGCTGTTGTTTATGCTCATCTAAAGTTAGTACTTCTGTTGTTTATGTCTATTTAAAGGTTGTACTGCTGTTGTGTATGCTTATCTAAAGATAGTACTTCTGTTGTTTATGCTTATCTAAAGATAGTACTTCTGTTGTTTATGTTTATTTAAAGGTTGTACT
>MJUT01024191.1:90309-114416 GCA_002080005.1 Gigantidas platifrons
ACCCAACTTCGAATAGGCGAGTCCGATGGTTTGGCGGCTCGATTCGAATACGCAGCTTACAATCGGACAGACCGTTTTTGGAGAAAGTTGTACTCCCTGCACGTACAGCAGCTCATTTGGAAGTATTCGTTGGGCTTTGTTTTATGTGGAATTTGGAACTACTGCCAATAGCATAATCCCAGAGCCACATTTTAGCAAAATGTTTCATTGTTCTGACATGAATGGAGTTAAAATACTGGTCACTCAACTCGATGTTGTCATATTGTGGTGGAAAGCTACCAAATACTCTACAATATGCTTACTATTGTATTGACTTTAATGAACTAACTGATAAGACATGTAATACATAATAGTGTCTGCAATGCGGTGGGGTCCTTGTTATCTTTGCACACATTATCTGGGTGTTATAGCTTTAACCTCATGACCTTAGAACTATTTACTTTACTGAAACATTTGATTAATGATGAAAGTCACAGATGTTAAACAACACACACACAACAAAACAGAAATCAATCTGGATTTGAGTACCATTTTAATTATAATACGGTTTATTCCATTTCGAATAAACCAATTTAATGAAAGGGAAAAGGTCCGGTTATAGTTTTTCCGGATATCTGTCGTGTCCTTTCCGGATTAGACACTAATCTTACGTTACTCACATCACCGGCGTGAAACCGCCATTTTATTAGATTTGTCAATTGCCAAAATATCGCAAAAATGCATTGTCTTATTCGTGACATCTAGTTATGAAACCTGGCAGAAGAAATCGTCGGCCCCCCAAGTAGACAGGATGATGCTACCAGTACTGCTCCGAGACCCAAAAGGGGAAAAACGGGCCAATCTGCTGACACACCTTCGGAGACTCTTCAAAATAATCAGAATAGTAGGCCACAATTGTCTATATCACGTCATAACAACCAGAACAGAAGGCCACAATTGTCTATTTCACACGGTCCTGTCATCAATATAGTCCATGAAGACCATGAAGCAGCAAATCAGAACGTACGTCCCCCTATGGCTGGTTTATTCTCATCATCTGGGACCGTTTCGACATCCTCGGCCCCCACACATCAGACAAGTGCAAAGGAGACTTCATCTGGGGCAAGCTCATCGTCCAATCAAGATTTTCCCAGGACACGCACACAACCTTCAAACGCAACACCTGGGATTTCACAGATTGTACAAGGTGGTGGCGACCGAGATCCTGAAATCAATGGCACAAGCCACAACAATGGAGCAGGTAATAATTTGTCGAGTGATACTTTACAACCACAACATTACAATACCCCCATCCAAGAAATCCAGGGCTCTGACAAACTATTGAGTGTATTTGATCCAATTTCTGTGCATATCCCATCTAAAATAAAGGAAACAAATTGGTCTGGGGAATTTTTGGATTTGGGTAATTTGTTAAAGTCTCATAGGGACCAAGCAATGGATTATATGCCCTTAGACGGAGACTTGTCGATAAAAGGGGGTATGCTCACTGTGATTAACAAAAAATCGACGCCACTGAGTAATATACATGTATGGACGTCTGCTTTCTTGATCTATGCAAGCGTCATTTTGGAAAAATGGCCTAATAAGGGACTTGAAATATTAAATATATGCAAACTATCAGAACTGCAGATGCTCGGAGTTGTAATGAAGGATGGATAAGATACGATGAGCAGTTCAGACTGAAAAAAGCTCTTGATCCATCCTCTTCATGGGGTAAAGTTGACATGGAGCTATGGGTGTTGCTCGTGTCTAGTACATACTCTGGCAATTTTTCCGGTCAAAAACCCCAATATTGGAATAACAATTACAACCATCAGGGTCAATACGATCAAGCTGATTATTCAGATGGTTACAACCCGCAAGGTCAATCCGAACAATCTATGCCAGCCTTCAGTAGAACAAATTACTGTCGAATGTTTAATAAAGGGAGATGCATGTTTGGAAAACAATGCAAATTTCAGCATAAATGTTCGAAATGCCATGGAAATCACCCTTCCACTTGGTGCAAATCGAATTAACTACAAGTTAAAGGCGTTAAAAAGATGTGATAATCATAACTTGAGGTTGTACAAATCTAGATTTAAATTGAAGGATTCAATAATTGGATTGCTTTTAATTTTGGACTTGATTATAAGTGTTACTAAGATATACATGTACTTGAAGAAGAAATATTGTTTACTACTATGTTTTTAATACTTTTATGTATATTGTTGTTATTGATGCATTGAAATTAATATTTGAATTAAATTGCAGGCAATTTACAGTTATATTCCTTAGGCAGATCACCAATTATTGTTGATAAAGTTAGGGCTGGGTTATCTAAGTATCCGGATCAGGATTCCGCCAAAAAATTGTTGTCAGGATTAGAACATGGTTTTAAACTTAAATACCAGGGTCCTATGGCGGGGGATCCCATCGGACTTCTGATCAGAGGTTACAATGTACGTTGGTTTGGTAAACGAGACATGCTCTGGAATGACCCAACGGCCACGGTTGAACAGAAAATTAAAGAATTTGTCCCCCCTTGCTTTTATTTTAATACATCTTGGGGCGAATGATATATGCCGTACCAAATCTTTTGATCTTATCGAGGACATGAAAATGGATTTATTAAAGATTTCGATATTGCTTCCAATACTCACATTATTGGGAGCGATTTGATTATGCGCCGATATTGGCATTGGGCCGATGAGAGTAAGGTGGCTGAAATAATAAGGAAACGCATTAACAGCGCAATAAATAGTTACCTAAGTAAAGAGAATCACTACGTTGTTAATCACCCGAACATTAGAGCAAAAGAGAGGGATTTATACCGATTTGATGGAACTCATCTATCGGACTTAGGAAACGACATATGGTTAAATAACATACAAGGAGTATTGGTCACCTTAATCTATTAGTTAGTTAGAAACTGTCTTGTGTTTTGTGTATATACATTTAACTTTAGTGTACTTAGTATACATGTATATAAGGAATTTGTTTTCATTAAAAACAGGAAGGGGGGCATTAAATGAGTGTGTATAGACACACCCAGGTGGCGGGATCTGGCAGGATAAGGGGTCATGATCTCCGTAATTGTACGGCGAACCACATTTTGGGTAACATTCCAGCGATACTGCAGGGTGTTCTTGGTTAGACCATCTTCTGTTAACCAAAAGTGGCCGGTTCAAAATTGATACCAATTTGAGCTTGCCAGCGTTAAATTTCATACAATGAAAATTCAGTGCTTAATAATCACGTTCATGCTAATTAGACGTCACTAATATGGGTGTGCACTCCTCTATGTTTTTAATTAAAATATAATGCAATCTATAAATCCAGAGGGTGTAGTAGATGTGCGTCGTCGTATTGGAAAGCTTGACTCCGTTCTCTCTTGTATTCACCATGAGGAACAGTTTATGCATCCTTTGATACCTAAGGTGCACATATTTTCCCTACAATTTGGTTTAAATTGGTATTTCTGCTATCCTGCCAGATATCTTCAATAGGAACTTCAACTGTGGCCGTATTATTCCATTAAGTATTATTAAACCGGAAGCTAAACTGTAAACAACACGAAACATGTAGGTCCAGTAAAAACTGAAGTATTGCAGGAAGAAAGCGGTCAATCAACAGAAACTATAGTTAAACGAAAAGATAATAACTTTAATATTATCAAAATCATATGAACATTTAAATATTTTACACAAGTAACTGAAAACTTCAAGAAAATAGACCATGGCCAAAACCGGAAGTTTGACTCCGACAAAGATACAACTAAAAACCGACCCCAAACAAATTACGTTCCTCGTTCCAAAACCGTCAATCCCAGTATGGAGACGTTTTTTTTCTACTTAGATATTTTCTAAAACTAGGAGAGAAAGAGTCAGTCACTGTAAATTGGACCGATTATGATTTAAAAAGCAAAACGCTTGACTTAAATGATGAAAAGATACCGTACAGCCCTACACTGCCTACAGGCACCCAAATATTCCTTGTAAATGAACAACTAATAACAATTACTTTTTATTGTACTACAACAAAAGTCCTAATTCAAGGGAATGTAACACAATGTTGGGTGCAAACAGAATTTCATATGATGCATAAAACCGTAAATCATATTCTAAAAACAAATATAGATAACCCAGATGAGATAATCAACAGTGTTCCTATCGTCTTATCTGATGAATCTGTAGAACTAGAAAGTGCAACACTGAGTGCAAACTTCGACAAAAGTAGTTTAGAAAACAATGCTGAAAATCATCTCCAAAAAAGTACTGCAGAAAAATCTAAAATAGACAATCCTAAAGATAACTCAATAAATGCCGATATCATACAGACAATTCATGCGCTAGAAAATGATCACATTGCAACTACCTCAAGTTTGCGCAGTGACATTCAAGCATTCAAGGAGGAAATCCTAGACGCATTGAAAACTCTAACCGGTAGAGTTAATGCTCTTGAAACAAAAATAAACAATACTCACAATGATGACACAAAAATATTGAACACGATTCAACAGGACATAAAAAATCTGACATTATCAAAAGAAGAAAAATCACAAATTGTTAAGTGTGACAATGAACACTTCGCTGAAACTTTAATCGAATTAACAAATCAAGTTTCAAAGATGGAAAATTCCATTGAGAATATAGTCAAATCCAAAACAGAAAAATGTAAAGAAAAAGATAATGACCATGAAACTGATAAAAATATAGAGATGTTAGAAAAATCTGATAAATCGCCCTCAAAAAGTGAGATAACAGTTGAAACTCAGAATAGATTTGAACTTCTAGGAGATTTAAACGATGAAAACCAGGGTGAAAATAGTAATCAAACAAATAAAGAGTCTCTGGAACAGCAAAACAACAAACAACCAAAGTACAACAAGATAACAAACAACCAAAGTACAACAAGATAACAAACAACCAACTGTTGATCTATGGGTCATTGGCTCATCCGTTACAAGAAGTATTAACCCTAGACTGATGTACAGAAATAAAATAGTAAATGTAGCAACATTGAGTGAAAAAACTATCAATGGAGCAGAATCTTGCATCCGAAGTGAAAACATTAATGCTAAAGTAGTATTATTGCAAATTGGATCCAATGATCTCAACAGAAAACACCCAAATAATGTAATTAGGGGGTATGAAAGCTTAATACAAACTTGCAAAGAACGTACCGATGCACAAATAGTAATTAGTGGAGTCCTTCCAAGATTCCAAAGGGATCATAATTGGCGAGACATATATGAAGGAAAACGTAGGGAATTTAATGGTGACTTAAAAGTACTTGCTGAGAAATATGAATGCCATTTCACAGAAGCTTCTTACATAAAGGAATACGATGTCTATGATGGTATACACATTACTGAAGAAACAGGAATACCAAAACTGATAAAAACTTATAAACGCACTACAAATGCTTTACTTGGAATACAGGAGCATCCCACCAACCCGTCAGTTAAGAGAACTGGTTATTCACAAAAAGAGCGACATCAACCGTTAGATGGAACAAACATTCGTTATAATAAAACAAACAACCCTTATAATGGAACAAATACTCGTACCAACCAATACACACCCTCAAGAGGACAATATCAAAACTTTCAACAACGAATAGAAAATTATGGACAATATCAAGACAACTACTACAGTTCACATGTAAATCAGAATCAAAATATTGTTGATTATAATCATGGTTATTTTGGTACTCAAAATGAATCTTACAAACCAGATTTTGCTAAACAAAACAACAAATTTGATACAAGTTCACAAGAGAAATTGAAATGGTTTTTGAAAACATTTATAGAAGAATTATCATAACTTGGTATGATACAGACATTGATAGTGAAAGAAAAACTGTAAACTTTTCTATATAGAAAAACTGCTTTAAATATGAATTAATAATAATTGTTCAAGTTATTTTAACTTTTCTCCTTAAATTTTGACAAAATCTTACTATAATTAATTCATTACTAATATGAAAAAAAAACAAAAAAAAAAACCACTTTTTTGATGAAAATAGAATTTAATTTTCATACTCATCACATTTAGGATAAAAATAACAAAGATCGATGTATTATATTGATTTCAGATCCTTATGCGCTATTGATAAATTGTTTTTTGCTTTGTATATATATCTGTATGCTTATATTACATCATCGAAGGTACATACATATATGTAGTCAGGTGAGTGATGTGTATTGGTCAATTTCTAAATTACATTATTAATATGATATACATTTCTTTATGCATATATAAAGAATATTGCAGGAAAAATGCAAGCATAACATATTGGCTATGTTAAAATATCAAATAAAAAAAAAGAATACATAATTTCAACAATCATAGATAGTTTACTGATATGACATTTAGAAATAGAAATATTAATGAAAATTGATACATACATGTACATACATGTCACATGCATATATTATATGAATTTCGATCATGACCGTGTTGTTCCTGCATATGCTTCTGTGTATATAAATGATGAAAAACACTTTATTATATGCAAAATATGATACTATTTCTGTATCTAGCTGGAATGTACATGGATTAGGGCAGAAGCATAAAGATTCATTTTTTCTAGAATATCTAAATCATGATATAAATATACTTTCAGAGACTTGGAAAAGTGATGACATTAATATAGACATTCCAAAGTTTAATCAATTTTGTTCATTTAGAACAAAAACCAAAAAAGCTAAATGAAATAGTGATGGAATAATGATTTATGTCAAAAAAAAGAAATACAAAATGGAATTGAAATCCTAAAAAATATAACCAAATCGCAGAATAGAATATGGTTAAAACTTAATAAATTGTTCTTTGGTTTTGATGAAGATCTTTATATATGTGGAATATATATCCCACCACATGGATCCCCACACTACGATAATGAATATGAAAAACTAGAGAATGAAATAAACATTCTATCAAAAAATGGAAAAATACTTATAACAGGTGATTTTAACTCACGAACTTCAAATTCACCCGACTTCATATTAAATGATGAAAATAATGATATATTTAGAAGAAATTCTGCCTAATGGTTATATTTCTGACTTTCAATGTACAAGAAAAACACAAGATAAAAATGTAAATGCACAGGGACGAGAACTTTTAGAACTTTGTGTTTCTGCCAAAATCCGAATACTAAATGGAAGATTCATAGGAGATCTTCTAGGTAGCATAGCATGTTTTAACCAGAGAGGTTGTAGTGTGGTAGATTATGCAATTGCCAGTGAGAGTCTACTTTCCTCAGTAACTTTTTTCTAACTAAATACAAAACCCAACCCCTTATTCAGACCATTGTCAGTTGATAACACACTTAAAATGCAACAGTAAAATTCCTAAGCTTCAAGGGAATTATATACAACAAAACTACAAATTGAAGTGGACAAATTATTCAAAGATTGTACTCGAAAAAGAACTGACAGAGAAATATATTTTTGAAACTGTTGCAAATTTCCAGAATATTGATTTTGAAAATTGTAATATCCTGACTTTATTACCGGAATTGTAATCCGTATTTTATACTCAATGTTATTGTTGTTATCTCCCTTAGTACAGATTAAATATGGTCATATAGAAAAGGCATGGTTTTCCTTTGTCTCAGACCCAAGGACACAGATTTATAACAACATAAACACACAAAACATTACATTGGCGACGAGGAGTGGTAAAAAAAGAAAAAAAAAACTCACACAAAAACTAAATCATAAATGGCAGGCTCATTACCTCCGTATCCAAGCTTTGATTACGTCAGTGACAAGGCGAATGCAGGTCCGCGCTGGAACCGATGGGTAGAACGCTTAGAAAACCTATTTGTTGGTCTCAAAATAGATAACGACGATAGAAAACGCGTTCTACTGCTCCACTATGCTGGAGAAACTGTATATGATATATATGACGCAAAAAAGAGGGAAACTGCTGCCACATACGCAGCAACAAAACAAGTACTGAAAAGTTACTTTGAACCAATAAAAAATACACAAATGGAAATTTATAAATTCAGAACTTTTAAGCAAACAGAGGGACAATCATTAGATGAATTTTTGACCGAACTGAGAAAACTGTCAAAAACCTGTGAATTCGCAGATGTGGATAAAGAGATCCTATCTCAAGTTATTCAAAATTGCAGGTCTAACCAACTCCGTAGAAGGGCGTTACGAGAGCCTGACAAAACCCTTAGTGACATTTTAACACTTGGAAGGGCATTGGAGTTAGCTGATGTTCAAGCATCTGAGGTGGAAAGAGAGGGTTCTGTAAACAAAATACACAAACAATCTAATCAAAATATGAGAAATGATAAACCACAGACACAAACCCACAAAAGAAATACAAAGTGCAGAAATTGTGGAGCTGAATTTCCACACAGAAATGGGCCATGCCCAGCAAAGGGTAAAAGCTCTAATGCTTGTCACAAGATGAACCATTTTGCAAAAGTCTGCAAAAGCAAACAGTACAAATGCAAACAAACAAAAAGACACAGGAATATCAATGAAGTCTAATCTGCATCAGTGCCCGACACGCATAGAACCGACCAAGCGAGTCTAGATAGCTCTGATGCTGGATATGCTTACAGCATTAGAGAGGCAGAGAAAGTATTTTTAATCGATAAATCACCTCTGACATCTGTTAATTTAAATACAAAACCATGCAAAATTATGATTGATACAGGCGCAACTGTGAATATTTTGGACCAAAAGACATATATAAGTATTGGGTCACTAAAGCTCAAGCAAAATGACAAAAAACTGCTACCCTATGGTGGAAGCAAGCCACTCAAAACACTTGGATCGTGTCAGTTGGACATAGAGACTAGAGACAAATATGGTGTGCACATGTTTTATGTTGTCATTTATGGTGCATTACTAGGTTATCCGACAGCATCAGATTTAGGTCTAGTGAAGATAATCGAACAAATATCTACACAAAGTCCGGAGCGGAAATATCCTGAAGTCTTCAAAGACGAAATTGGAAAGTATAAAGGAGGTCAAGTAAGACTACACATAGACAATAATGTCAAGCCTGTTGCTCAAAGAAGCAGAAGGACACCTTTTCACCTCCGACCAAAAGTTGAGAAAGAAATACACAAACTGCTCGATCAGAACATTATAGAAAAGGTTGGCAACATTCCGACACCATGGGTCTCACCAATTGTGACCCCACCGAAAAAGAATCCAGATGAAATTAGACTCTGCATAGACATGAGTGAAGACAACAAAGCGATAGCAAGAGAGAGACACTTACTACCAACAGTTGAGGAATTAATACATGATTTAAATGGAGCAGCAATCTTCAGTAAGCTCTTAAAATCTTAAGCTTAAAATCTGGGTATCACCAATTAGAACTGGGAGAGTCCTCAAGATACATAACAACGTTCAATACTCATCTCGGATTATTTCGATACAAGAGACTGAACTTTGGAATTTCGTTGGCGTCCGAAATTGTCCAAGAGACAATTCGTACTGTTATTCAAAATGTACAAAATGCAAAGAACATTTCAGACGATATAATAGTCTACGGTAAATCACAACAGGAGCATGATCAAGCTCTAGACGCTGTGATGCAAGCTCTTCAGCGAAATGGACTCACCGTAAACAAGGACAAGTGTGAATTTAACAAGACAAAAATTACGTCCTTTGGAGTTGTATTTTCCAAAGATGGCATATCACTAGATCCGAAGAAAGTTCAAAGTGTCAAAGATGCTGCACCCCTTACCAACATTTCTGAGTTGAGAAGCTTTCTAGGAAGGACGAATTATTCATCGAGATTTGTTAAGAATTATGCATCTATATGTGAGCCAATCCACTACGTAGACTGACTCGTCACAATACAACATGGAATTGGTCAGATGATCAGCAACAAGCATTTGACAATTTCAAACAGCAACTCTCAAGTAACACTGTCATGACATACTACAACCCTGCATTAAAGGTTGACATTCTAGTCGATGCTAGTCCAATTGGATTAGGGGCCATACTGTCCCAGGAGAAGCCTATTGCGTATGCTAGCCGTGCACTTACAGATGTTGAATCAAGATACAGTCAGACTGAGCGTGAAGCGCTAGCCATAGTCTGGGCCTGTGAACATTTTGACATTTTTATCCGTGGTGCACATATAGTCAATATAATCACTGATCACAAACCGCTCGAGCGAATTTGGCAAAAGACCAAGACTCTGTTAAGGATAGAGCGATGGGGATTACGATTGCAACCCTACAAACTGAATATTAAATATCAACCAGGACATGATAATCCAGTTGATTCTGTGTCGCGACACCCAATTCAATGCAAGAAACATTCACGTGAGGAGAACATTGCAGAACAATATGTGAACTTTATTACGACATAATCACTTCCAAAAGCAATGACTCTCAGTGAAATCAAACGTGCAAGTATGGATGACAAAACTTTGCGAAAGGCTATTGAGTACACACGTACCGGAAAATGGTATGAGATAAAGACACTGCTGGACCATGAAATCGATATCGGGGAACTGAAATCTTACCGTGCGGAAAATGGTATGAGATAAAGACACTGCTGGACCATGAAATCAATATCGGGGAACTGCAATCTTACCGTGGTATACAAGATGAACTGGTCATTCATAGTGAAAATGTTCTGTTGAGAGACAGTAGAATTGTCATGCCAGTCAGTCTAAGAGAACGTGCTATAAGACTTGCACATGAGGGACATCAAGGTCTCTCAAAGACCAGAGCGTTTATTCATTCGAAAGTGTGGTTCCCTGGTATAAATGACAGAGTTGACAATTTTATCAAGAACTGTATAGCGTGTCAAGCCATTACATCATCCAAGCTAATGGAACCGTTGAAAATGTCCGGAATGCCTGGCGAATCATGGAGTGCACTGAGTGCTGATTTCTGCGGTCCTCTGCCATCAGGTGACTATTTATTCTTATTAATCGATGAATACTCAAGGTATCCAGTAGTAGAAATAGTCAGGTCAGTGTGTGCTAATACCGTAATACCTGTTCTTGACAAAGTACTTTCAGCATATGGAATCCCGAATGTTAAAAAAACAGACAATGGCAGTCCATTCACCTCATTTCAGTTTCGGGAATATGCTAATAACACTGGATTTACACACAGGAAAATAACTCCAAGATGGCCGCGAGCTAACGCTCATGCAGAAGCATTCAACAAACCACTTATGAAAAACATTAAGGCAGCCGAAGTAGAAAGGAAAAGATGGAAACAATCGATGTACCAATTTTTACGACAATACCGTACAACACCGCATACATCAACATGAGTATCACCGTTCAAGCTTTTATTTGGAAGAGAACCTCGTAAAAAATTACCAACTATTCGGAAGAACAAAACATCAGATATAGATGATCTTGTACGTCAAAATGACGAAAATGCAAAAACTCTCATGAAACACCGAGCCGATATACGTAGCAAAGCGAAATCAACTGATATTCAAGTTGGAGACAACGTGCTTATCAGGAATAAAGTAAGAGAAAACAAATTAACAACAACATTCAACTCAAATCCACAAACTGTCACTAAAAAGAAAGGAACAATGGTAACTGTATCCGATAACATTAGAGACACTACCAGAAACACATCATTTTTCAAGAAGACATCACATCGGGCAACATCTGGGGAAAGTGAGGAGGACGTTATGGAAAACGAAATCGGCAAAAAGCCGAGTGATAAGAAAAGCAAAGATAATAGTGCAGAAATACATCTAGATCGTCCAAAACGTGAATACAAAAAGCCGAAATATCTCAAAGATTTTGTGTGTAGTTAAGGGGCATAATAATCCCCTAAATTATATTCTGTGAAAATTGGCATCTATATTTATGTGTAAAACAAGGAAGTGAGGGGCATAATAATCCCCTAAATATTCATTCTGTGAAAATTGGCATCTACATTCACGTGTAAAACAAGGAAGTGAGGGGCATAATAATCCCCTAGAATCAAATAATGAATAGAGCAAAGTCACAAAAAGGCTCTCATTGAAATGTTTTATTGTTATCTAGCTTTAGTTAAGTACACACATTTAGTAGTTAGTAATTAAATAGTTTAGTTTAATTAAATACCTTACAATATTATAAGATTCTAGTCAAAGCAATTTACACGATCAAACTGTGAAAATACTCGAAATTGATATACATGTATGTGATTTTATTTAAAATTGACAATTACAGATAATACTTTTTACATTTTGACATTGTTTGGGCAATCAATATAACAGTTACATTTATTTTGAAATTATACTTTTAAAATCCAACTTGAGGAGGAATGTAATATCCTGATTTTATTACCGGAATTGTAATCCGTATATTATACTCAATGTTATTGTTGTTATCTCCCTTAGTACAGAATAAATATGGTCATATAGAAAAAGAAGAAATCCTACTGGACAAACTCTCAGTTTTTAGCTCTGAAAAGTACTGTCAATTCATACAGCAAAAAAAAATGAAATTAACTCCCTTTGACCATAACATTAGAAACACTTTCATAACACTTTGCAAAAAATTTAGACAAATGTCTAAAGAAATGAAAAGGGAACATAAACAAAATATAATTAACACAATTAATAATCTTTCTCCAAATGAGAGTAAAGAATTTTGGAAAATTCTAAAAAAAAAAATAATAATAATAATGACCAAGATAAAAATCACCTTGGTATAAACTTAAATAAATTTGCAAAACACTTTAAAGACCAAGGGAATCCAGAAAATATTGATAAAGACTTTGAGAATAAGATTAATGTAAATCTTTTAAAAGAAGAACTTCTAACAAACAAAAATACTGACCAACCTATCACAATAACAGAAATTTAAAAAAAATCAAATTAAGAAATTAACTAATGGAAAGAGCAGTGGTCCAGACCAAATATGCTATGAAATAATTAAACACAGTAGTACTGTAATGCTTACAGCATTAGCTAAGTTTTTCAATTTAATTTTAAATACTTCTACATATCCTCAAGAATGGAATAAATCATTCATTATTCCAATATTTAAAAGTGGAGACCGAACAAATCTCTCTAACTATCGCGGTATCTCACTTACTAACTGTCTGAGCAAATTGTTTAATTCTATTATTAATAATAGACTACTAGATATATTTAAAGATAAAATTAACCCTTCTCAATTTGGTTTAATAAAAAATAATAGAACCTCTGATAGTATACTTGTTGTTAAAACTGTAATAAATAAGTACATCAACAATGAGAAAAAGAAACTTTATGGATGTTTTATTGATCTAAAAAAAAGCTTTTGACTCTGTATGGAGAGTTGGTCTCCTATATAAAATGATAAAAAATGAAAACTTGGGGAAAAATCTCTATAATGTAATAAAAAATATGTATCAATGCACTGAAACCTCAGTGAAATCACAGAATTATATATCTGAAAATATTCGAATAACTAGAGGGGTAAAACAAGGTGATAATTTGAATTCTCTCTTATTTAATATATATATAAATGACATTCCTGATATTTTTAGCAATGAATGTAAACCAGTGTTACTGGAAAACATGTATATTAATTGTTTGATGTTTGCTGATGATATACTATTACTATCAGAAACAGCAGATGGATTACAAAAATCAATTTCGAAACTTCATGAATATTGTGCTAAATGGCAACTTTCAATTAATGCAAAAAAGTCTAAAGTTATGATTTTTCAAAACAAAAATATCTTAAATCAAAAACCTGAGTTCTTTTAAGGAAAGAAAAAACTAGAAAAGTAATAAAATATAAATATTTGGGTAACATAATTGAATCCTCTGGAAAATTTCATTCATCTCATTTAGAATTGTCGAAAAAGGGAAGTAAAGTGCTGTTCTCAGTCTTTAAATATCTTGGACCATTAGATAATGTACCTATTAATATTCACAAAAAAATATTTGAATCTTTAATTAAACCCATTTTAATGTATAATTCTGAAATTTGGTATATGGACTTCTACGAAAAAATCATAATAGCATCAAAGCGAGGACAAGATAACCCTAACTTTGACGTTACATCATTAATCGACACAAGTTTTATTGAAAAATGTAATTTAAAATTCTGTAAATATACGTTAGGCATAAGTAAACACTCAGTTAATATTGCAGCTAGGGCAGAACTAGTTCAGTATCCTTTGGAAACATTCATTAAAATTCAATCTGTAAAATATTTAACTCGTTTATTACATCATACTGATAACGAATTACTAGATGATGCGTTTTTATTAGCAAAGTCATTACATTTCAAAGGTTCATATTCTTGGTTATAAATAATATATGTAATGTTAATAACATAGACTTAAATGAAATATAACATCTTGACTATCAAAAAGAAAAAGTTTCTTTTGAGAAAAGATTAAAAGTTAAATTAAAATATAACTATGAAACATTATTTTTTGAAAAACTTCATGCTTTAACAGAAAACAGCAAACTATTCTTATACAGTAAATTAAAATCTGATTATGAAATCAATGAATATTTACTTCATACAAATTTTGAAAACAGAAGAAATTTATGTAAAATGCGAGTTAGTGACCACTTTTTAGAAATAGAAAGAGGTCGTTATAAAAGATTAAAAATAAATGATAGACTTTGCCAAATGTGCAATATGAATGTAATTGAAGATGAAATTCACTACTTTTTCCATTGTCCAAAATATAATGATATTAGAAAAGAATTAGAAATGAATATACAGAATAATTTTCTAAGTGCACTAAACAATAATGAAAAATATATACAGATAATGTCTTTGCCGAATCATTTGCGGTTTGTTGCTCCATTTATTAAAAAGTTTTTAATACTGAGGAAGGTGGACTCTATAACTGTATGATTTTACAAATTTAATTTGTCGGTATAAGACTGTCTTGTTATTCTTTTAATGTGTAGTTAATTAATGATTATCCTTTGTCTGCTTAGTATATATGTTTTTGTATAATTGTATGCCATCAACCCCTTGGGGTAACATTGTGCATTTCAAATAAATATATAAAAAATATATTTTTAACTCCTTCAAATGTCATTTTGAATCTTGAATTAATAATACATATACATGTGTATCATTGTTTTTTGTCAATAAAGCTACAATGTACTTGTACTTTGTTATAGCCTCGTAGGCTTCGTATCATCACTTGTGTTTTCGATATAATTACTATTTGTTTGTGTCTTGCTCTGATTTGAGGAAGAATCGCTTTTAACGTATTTGTCTTTAGTTTTATCTTTACAACATAGCTTCCTCCAGCTTTGGCGAACTCGCTTGTCTCTAGCAGTGAACAAGACAAAGAATAGGAATCCTTGGAACACATTTAGTATGGTAAATATATACTGGAACACTCTGCTTGCTTCTTTAATTGTAAAGAATCCGAATATCCATGTTAATCCTGCAAAATAAGATTCAGATTAAAAATTATGATACAAACATTTCGGTTATTATGTGGTGGTCATATTTGTATTCGGAAGCCACAGAGTAATCAGAGAAAACCACCCACCCGTCATGAGTAAGTTGCTGACAAAAAAACTTGATCACATAAAGTTATATCAAGCACACCTCATTACGAAAGAGTATTTATGCGAAATTGAGAGAGGTTTGAAAACGCATATTTAAATTGCCACGAACATTCTTGAAGTCACATATGGAACAGGAACTGCCTACCCTTCCGGGGCACCTGGATTACTCCCGGTTTTTTGCGGGGTTCGTGTTGCTGGATATTGTTTTTCCATGTAATGTTTTGTAGATCGTTGTTTGTCCTTTTGTCCATTTTCTTTTGGTCTAGAAATCAGATTGTCTCTTGCCTTTAACTTAATAATGGATATAATGTACATGTATAGTAATGTTACCCACATGTTAACTAAGTCTCATTTATCTTACCTAGTAAGACGAAGACAGAAAAGGCAGCCCGAAGGTTCAGCATGGCTCTTTTCCGTTCTGACTGGTTAGACTGTAGACCTTTCGGACGACCCAGTAGATTTTTCAGAATCATAATAAATATGACAATATTTGATAGAATTATAATTCCAACTGGTATAATAAAGGCATAGTAAAACGCCGCCAATGACATCCAGCACCTACAATAAAAATGCCATGAAATTAAAAAACTCAAAATACAACATTGTCGAACAATTAAAAAAAAAAAAAAAAAACATCGTAAAACAGGGGCAACATTTATCTTAAATAAGCCTGGGCTGTTGATTCATTAAGTATAATACAACACGTCAATTTTTCCTCTCTTTCTGCGATTTCCCGATTGGATTTGAAACTGTCCAGATGATGTACGTGCTATTTTTATAACTGGTATAGGCAGATTGTGTATTACATTATTATTATATCTTGAAATACTTTTCATGTCTTTACGTTCTTAGTTCCGTGGCGAGGTGTCGGTTACGATTTCTACATAAAACGATATTTGGTTCGTCTTTACCCTCAGTAGTTCGTAAGAGGGCTCATGTCTTATTTACATTATTAGTGTTTGTCTGCGTATAATGGTGTCCAACAGATATCGTGTTGTGGTATTTGATTGGTTTGTCGTCGTATTGTGTGCACAATGATGCAATTTCTCTAGATTGTCCCTTCGTGATTGCCCTTCGGTTTTCTCTAGCGTTTATTTATATAATATCTATTTTTGGAGACTATTTTTAATTATGGAGGAAGGAGAGTAAAATGAGAAAACTACCGATCCTCATCAAGTCACTGACACCGTTTATAATATTATACAATTAATGTGACTTTTAATGAGGTGGATACAAGGATTTATTAACCCAGAAACATTATATTGACCGAGGCCAGATGGCCGAGGTAAATATATTATTCTTGGGTTAATAAATCCTGGAATCCATCGAACTGAAAGTCATTAATTGTTCTATTATATGACACATTTTATGTGTTGATTTTACCCTTAAAATAAGCTTTTATCACGACGTTTTCTTTGGTTTCGTATGGTGGAAGACGTTGGAATGTTATATTCACCGCGCGTTTTGTCGCGTGAATTGAATATAACGTTTTATCAAAGAACATTTCTAGGGACATCAGCCAATCAGAAAAGACATTACCTGAAGTAATATTTTAAACAATTGTATTGAATACATATCACCACGTCTGGAATATAATTAACACCATAAGCGGTGACCGGTGTTGATTGGATATCTAGATATTATAAATCCAACTACAATATGATATCTGCCATGACTGCCCAATGATATTATTATATTTGATAAATAAACGTTAGAGAAAACCAAAGAGGGCAATCAAAGATGGACAATCCAGAAACACTGGCGACATTAGACACACAAGACACAAGATGGAGAGAAGCAAAACAAAACACAGAAAACAAAAACGATGACCAACACGGACCCCATCAAAGACTGGGGGACGCAGGTGCTCGAGAAGAGTAGACAGTTACCGCCCCTTATAAGACACCAGCTGTGTTAATCATATAGTCGAGACTATACACAAGACACTATTAAGTTGCTTGCCCGTGGTCGGTGGTTCTCTCCGGGTACTCCGGCTTCCTCCACCACTAAAACTGGTCGCCATGATATAGTTGAAATATTGTTGAAAGTGGCGTTAAACAACAAAAATCAATCAATCAATGCCACTATTAAGTAGTGTTTGCTTTAAAGACATACTTACGCCTTTTGTCCTCCATGATACATCTCGTGGTCAACAGCCAACACTATTATAACTGGTATTAACGGTAGACCTGTTAATGGAGATGGTCTAATATTGTATTGTTATACCATGTTACATATGTGTTTCAAACAGTCTTTGTTATTACATCACTAGACATACGAGAATGTCTGGGCCCATAAAATGTATTTAACTTGGGAATATTTTATTGAAGTGCTTGTACCAATCTATTAAAGTGTGCGGTCATGTATTTGTGTTTTAGGGTAATCGAGTTGGCCTCTGTTTCTAAGATTTTTCTTTTGGAATTTGTTACCGTTCTACCAATGTGGTATTTTGCACTCTTTTTTATCACTAGTTTCTCATTTTTAAAAATAAAAGCGATGGTATTTTACTGTAACGTGTTGAATTGTCTCTGATATTCATTCACATCCATATTCTTTATAACAATAAAAGCGTAGATATCTAATTTAGTGCGCACAACGCGTTTATGGAATAACCTTCATCAGGTACGGTCATAATCTACACGACACGTCTCTGGAATAACCTTCATCAGGTACACTCAAAATCTACACAACGCGTTTATGGAATAACCTTAATCAGGTACACTCAAAATCTACACAACGCGTTTATGGAATAACCTTCAACAGGTACACTCAAAATCTACACAACGCGTTTATGGAATAACCTTCATCAGGTACACTCAAAATCTACACAACGCGTTTATGGAATAACCTTCATTAGGTACACTCAAAATCTACACGACACGTTTATGGAATAACCTTAATCAGGTACACTCAAAATCTACACAACGCGTTTATGGAATAACCTTCATCAGGTACACTCAAAATCGAGAGATTGGAAATCCAAATAATCTAAAAGTGTTTGGGAGCAATAAAATCAAAGAGCCTAATTAAACAAGATTGCCAAAATCAGCTGAGGTCACCCATGCACGAGGGAAGAGAACCTTAGTTTTGATAAAAATAACATATTTAGGAACAGTAAATTTCAATATTACAAATCGAAGTTGAAAAATTGAATAGTGTTACTGGTAACACAGTTACTGATAGCTTAATAACATTTATGATACATTCTACTAATTAAGTCATGTCAGAGACATATCATTTGTAGTTAAATACAATAAAAATGTAATCAATTTTACATTTAAAATCCCTGAATATACTAGTATGGAACTTGTCTTTTGTATTTTCAACACACATCAGAAATACAGATATACATGCCATTTTCAGAAGGAGAGTTGTTTTCTTATTTTGGGTGAGTGAGTGGTTGTTGCTAACGAGAAATGAGTAATTTATCAGCTATATCATGGTGTGATTAAGTTACTTTTGATGAGATGATAATGATGTCCGCTTCGCCTGAGACCAACACGCTGAGTTGGATTCTTATAGTGCTAGCTCACTGAAACAAACGTCTGTGGTTAGACATATCGCTCCGAGCCAACTATTGTCTTTGCTCTTTCTCCTTAATGCAGTGTGATTAGCGGGGAAGCAACAAATATCAATTTTTTAGTATTTATTTTGACCCGGCCGGGGCTTGAAGCCAATATCTACAGTATCATGCCAAAAGTGAGTCAAGTTTAAAAAAAATCCCTATATAATCAACCAAAACCATATTTTTTCAAAAAATTATTGTGAAGTCATTTCTGGATAGATTTTAAAACATTTTTCACTAAAACATTCAGATTTTTTTATATTTTGATTATTTATTTGCTGTTATGTTTATGTGAGCGGTTTTTATTTGTACACAATATAAACAGGATTGTTAATTTTTAGGATTTATTTTTAGTTGAAATATATATAGGAAAATCAAGGTCAATTTTTATTTGTTATGTTTAAATTATCTACAAATGAAAACTACTCACATAAACATAATGAGCTAATAAACAATGAAAATATAGACAATTCCGAATGTTTTGGTGAAGAATTTGTTCAAATCTATCCAGAAATGACTTCACAATAATTTTTTGAAAAATATGGTTTTGGTTGATTATATAGGGATTTATTCAAAACTTGACTCACTTTTGGCATGATACTGTACATCACTAAAGGTAAGTACACTAATCATTACACCATCGGTATCGTTTTCTTATTTTGATATTAAGCATGAAAAGAAGATTGCATTTACAGTTTTAATTGTGATTATTAGATATAGTAATCAATTAATTCCCCTTACCCCAGGCTGGTACTGCAGTTTTTAGGATGAAATGAGGTATATAAGTCCCCAAAACTTTGACAAATCTAAGATACTGTAGAATTCCCTCCATTAACATCCACATAAAAGCCACAAGAATGAAGTAATGTAAAAGTGCCGCCACTACAATACAACCGTAGAAATCGTGGGTCTGTCCGATTCCTACTATAAATACTATGAGAAAACACAGCAAAGACACCGCTAGATTAATAAGTGTCTGTTGTCCTCTACCTTTACGGAGATGTCTGAAAAAGAAAATATATAATAATAATATCAAGACAAAAGAAAGCAAACAAATATTATTTTATAAGATGTAGATCATTTAGGGTGTACCACATAGGTCATATATAAGGGCCCGGTGGTTCAATGAGTTAGGTAGTTGGATTACCTAACAACTCATACAAGCCTAACCCCAATGTGGCCTGGGTTTGCGCCCGGCTTTGTAAATTACAAAAAGGGTGCACTCGATTCGCAGCTGCAAGTGATAAAGTTTACCCGTTGCTGGCCCATGGTCAGTGGTTCTCTGCGGGTACTACGGCTTCTTCCACCACTAAAACTGGTCTCCATGATATAGCTGAAATATTGCTAAAAGTGGCGTTCAACTTCATAGGTCATATAAGACGTGAAGGGCGATTGGTGCTGCAGTGTATCAACAGAATGGGTTCTAATGCTGCATTCTAAGGCTAAGACTGTTTATTGGAAATATCAAGTATATATACAATGATGTCTTCCACACAATAAAAAGATCTTAAATCCAATTGGAAATATCTATAATGTACTATATAAACATAAATGGACAGAATATCCCGTCAGAGTTAACTACAATGGGTGGCCAAAAGTATTCGTCACCCTCGATTTTACGCTATATATTTCATATCAAACCACATTTTTCAAAAAAATTATTGTGAAGTCATTTCTAACCGGATTTTGATAATTTTTCGCACCAGAAGAAACAGAAATATTTAAAGATTATTTGTTTATTTTAGCATGAATTTCCGTTAGATTGCCTTTATTTTCTTATGATTTAAAGACAATTTTTGTTTTCTGACGTCAAATTTGCTATATATTTTAATTAAAACAAAATCGGAAAAATCAACATTTGTGCTTAAATCACCAGTAAACAAAAACTATGCAGACACAAATGACTATTAGATGAAAAAAAAAATTCAAAGAATTCTGCGTGTCTTGAAATAAATTTCATAAAAATCTGCCCAGAGATAGCTTTAAAATATCTTTTTGAAACAACGTGGCTTTAGAAATACTAAAAATACTTGATTAGCGCAAGCTCATTAATAATAAATGGCTAGGGCCCATATACAATGTAACAGTATGACAAGTTTGTGAAGTATGGTTTTACATCAAATGAAATATATAGTAAAAAAATCGAAGATGTCAAATACTTTTTGCACAACTCTGTACGTTATTGGGTTTAATTTTCAGTGAAAGCGTTTTACGGTTTTGATTCTTTTTAGGGTTATGATTATGTTGTTTAATACTTCAGTTATATTGTGGAGGTAAGTTTTATTGGTGGAGGAAACCGGAGAAAACCACCAAGCTGCCACAGGTCTCTGACACACTTAATCACATAATGTTGTATGTTGTATCGAGTACACCTCACCATGAACGGTTGATTCTTCATATACGTTGTTTTTATACAAACTTGGTCACATAATGTTGTATGTTGTATCGAGTACACCTCACCATGAACGGTTGATTCTCCATATACGTTGTTTTTATACAAACTTGATCAAATAATGTTGTATGTTTTATAGAGTACACCTCACCATGAACGGTTGATTCTCCATATACGTTGTTTTTATACAAACTTAATCACATAATGTTGTATGTTGTATCGAGTACACCTCACCATGAACGGCTGATTCTTCATATACGTTGTTTTATACAAACTTGATCACATAATGTTGTATGTTGTATCGAGTACACCTCACCATGAACGGTTGATTCTCCATATACGTTGTTTTAATAGTTTCTGTGATTTTACTTTTCTCCCACAATAATAAATGTGGATAAGTAATTTTAATATCACGGCAAAATAGAGGTCTGATTTATGATTGGTATCATCATACTCTTCTTATGAATTCACCTTACCCTTCGTTGGAACTGCAGTTCTAAATATAACTATATCAATAAGATTGACAGGTATCACTAGTGCACCAAGGACTACTTACTCTGCCGAAACACCTGAATTCTGGTTGCTAGTGGGGTTCCTGTTACTCAATCTTTAGTTTTATGTGTAGTGTTATTTAGACTATTGTTTGTCTATATGTCCCTTTTCTTGTCGCCATATATTGTAGTTTGTCCGTCGATAACCCCCCATTCGATGGCTCCAAAATTGTTGTATCTTAGCTTGTACAAGGATGAAAATGTTGGAACAGTTCTTTATGTGTGTATTTGTCAGTCATTTCTCACAAAACTTACTTGAATAGGAGGAATGAGAGTACCGTTAATGACAGTCCTACAATAGACAATATCAGGCCAATCCAAGATATTATATTAATCGCCAAGCTATCTACTAATGTATCTTGACCTTGAATATTCTGAAAAAAAAAGATATAATAAAAGGCACAATTCATACTGTAATTAGATTGTAATCAAATGGTAAACTGATGGATGCAATTATATGGTGAAAATAAACGTTAGAGAAAACCGAAGGGGTGATCCAGACTAGATAATCCAAAGCCACTAGTGGAGCAGGAACTGCTTACCCTTGCAGAGCACCTAAGTTCACCTCCGGCTTTTAGTGGGGTTCGTGCTACTCGGTCTATAGTTTTATGTGTATGTTTTGTAGATCGTTGTTTGTCCTTTTGGGCTTTTTCTTTTGGCCAGTGTGTTGTATTTAATTTTGGTTTATGGATGTATTTTTTTCATGTAATGGATTCATATACATTTAATGAAAAACATTTTGCTTATTTAGTTATGTATGAAATTATGTTAAAAAAAACTTTCATTGGCCATGAAAAAAATCATAATTTAGAAGCGTTCCCTTGATTGGTTGTCTTAGATATTGAAATTATAACCTTGAATTTCGAATGGTCTTTCTGGGATTTCTTATCTTAGTATTTGCTATAAGAGGTCTATCTATATATCATTCAATATAAGTTGTTGTCAGTAATATAAAATTTGCCATATCCCATGTATTTTTTTTTTAAATGTTAATAACTCGGTTTGATAATTAGTCATACATAGTTCACCCTGAATGTGTAACATACCACAATAACAGCAAAGTTTGTAAGGTGATCACACACACAGACATGGCGTCCATATTCTGTTCTGTTTAAACTACAACCATTCGTTGCCCATCCACCGGAAGTGCTATGGAGGTCATGATTCCAATATCCACATTTGGAGTTTTCATTCTCCTATTAGATAAGAATATTATTGTCACCTTAGTTACCAAAGTGTAAAATCCATTGTTCTTACATGATAACATGGTATTTGTTTTACAGGTAAATGTCTAAGACCAAATCTAGTTCCCTAATATGTTTACCCACATCGTGATATTAACATTACTAGCACTTTAATTATTAATTCAAATGACATTTAATTACACTGTTTAAACTACCAAGACGAGTTGTGCATGTGATAAGGCGGACACCATTGTCTGAAGGGTTGTATCTCTCAACTAAGATACTACTGTGAAACCTGTCAAAACTGAACCATGAATAAAACGGAATCCTGTATAAACCAAACTTTAAAAAATTTCCAATGTAAGAAATATTTGTTAAAATTAACTTGTATAAAGCGAACACCTGTCTATTCCGAACACAACAGTTGGTCCAAGTGGATTCTGTTTAGATAGGGTTCACTGTAAGCCATATTTCTATACCCTGAGGCTCTATCCGATCGACTGTCATACGTAGTTCGCAACCCGAGAGTTTGCGATCTCTGAACTTTTGCTCTATTCTTTTGGCTTAATTTGTTTTGTTTGTATTGTTTTTTTTTGGTGTGTTTGTATCTTGGTTAGCATTTTCCAGAAAATTACATCTGCTTCGGATACCTGTGAGCCCCTTGATTATCGAAGTTTAATACCAATCATAATGCTAAGATTCGTACGACTGAACATGTTTGGTATACATACACTCAGCTTGGGCCAATAAAACTAGGTGAATCCTCCCATCTTTATTGAAGTTCCTGTAGCAAGCCTGGAACGTATCAATATCAACCCGGAGAATACTTCATCAGTTTAAAAATTGTGCCTGATCCATTTGTCTTGTTTTGTATGACAATAAAATATGTTTAAAGTAAGTATCAATAATGTATATGTGTGTGGGTGGTATA
>MJUT01024191.1:116397-136425 GCA_002080005.1 Gigantidas platifrons
TGTGTCCACTACACCTCTAATGTTTCCACTGTCTATTTTTACCTACAATTTAAATAAAACAAACCGCATCAGTGGCGTAATGGTTTGCGTGTTCGTCTCAAGTGTGGTAGATCGTGGGTTCGAGTCCCGGTCGGATCAAACCAATTACTATGAAATTGGTATTTGTTGATTCTTCGCTAAGCACGCAGCATTAAGGATAAAGAGCAAAGACTGGTTGGTTAGGAATCAGAATAATTAGTCCGAGTGGAACGACATGGCTACCCACAGACTGTTGTTTCAGTGAGCTAACACTATAAAAAACCAACTCAGCGTGTTGGTCTAGTACAAAGCGGACCTCATGATCATCTCATTGACAACTAACTTGTTCTCGCCATGATATAGCTGAAAAATTGCTGAATTGGCGTTAAAACAACAATCACTTACTCACTTAATAAGACAAACAAATACTACACCGTCGGAACGATTCCCATTGGCTATCGAAAAATCGTAGAAAGAGCAAAAATCGATACCGCTACCACATATACAAGATCGTCGACTTTCCTGGCTTTGTAAAGACACACTTTTTTATATTAAAGAAAGAAAGTTACACAAAATGGTTGCCAAACTCACCCCACCATCTACATCATTATCATTTATGACACAGGATAATCGGGAGCAGGAAAAGCTTTCCCTTCAGAAGTTCTAAAATCCAATCGAAAAAGCGTAAAACATGTCAAGGTGCACTCGTTCATGTAAAAATTATGACGAAATGTATGGACTATAATACCACTTCACTATATTTCAGATTGCTGTCCAACATTTACTCATTCCCACATAATTCTTTAATATCTTATTCACCCTTTATCTTAGGCTAAGATTAATTTCATTTTTATTTTTCCGTTTATATCTTACCAAAAGAGTTGAAATAATAACCAAACATAATTGTAATGTTCACATACCGTTGTAAGATTTCTTAAAATCTCTGTCACACTTGACGTTGCTAAGTCTTTAAAGATGCATCTAGGATTAACAACAGCGTTTACTAGCTGTGTTGCTCTTCCTATTCCACCTACACAGTCAACTATTGCTAAAGGTTTCTTATCTTACAGGAAGCAAAAGAGAGAAAATAAATGGAAAACATAAACAATTGCAAAATTAAAAACAAACGGTAAAGAAAACAAATATTTGATCTAAATAAAGACAAAATCTTGAAATAAGCTTGCAAATATATATCCATTAGGATACATTTTGTAGCGCGTCTTCTGTATTAAAACAATATTTAATTTGAATTTGTAGCTAATCTACACACTAGTAAGCGTTACTGTTCCATTAAGGGTACACGAGAACTGGTTATGGACTAGAACACATACCTAATTTGATAAAAGAAACCAAGTCAATAACATTAGAACACTTCTTATACACTACCCTTTAGTACAGACGCCAGTTTAAATTACATATAACCTAGCAAGTAAAATTAATATGTGTATGATTAATGGAGTAATAGCATGGTATTACTAGTGTAATAGCTGCGTCATAAGCACGGATATGTTCCGTTTGTCATTATCAGTCAGGCGGTTATTCACGACTTGTCACCGGGTTTGTAACAGGATGACACGATGGGTGCCACTAGTGGAGCAGGAACTGCCTACCTTTTTGGAGCACCTGCTTTCACTCTGGACTTTTAGTGGCGTTCTTGTTGCTACAGCTCTAGTTTTCTTCGCAGTGTTTTGTAGATCTGTCCTTTTTTGTGTTCATTGTTTTTCTATTCTTCTATTTGTGGCTTCTGATAGCATCTTTGCTGTCTTCTGATAGTCTCTTTGCTGTCTTCAGATAGTCTCTTTGCTGGCTTCTGATAATCTCTTTGCTGGCTTCTGATAGTCTCTTTGCTGTCTTCTGATCGTCTCTTTGCTGGCTTCTGATAATCTCTTTGCTGTCTTCTGATAGTCTCTTTGCTGTCTTCTGATCGTCTCTTTGCAGGCTTCTGATAATCTCTTTGCTGTCTTCTGATCGTCTCTTTGCTGGCTTCTGCTTTGCTGTCTTCTGATAGTCTCTTTGCTGTCTTCTGATAGTCTCTTTGCTGTCTTCTGATCGTCTCTTTGCTGGCTTCTGATAGTCTCTTTGCTGTCTTCTGATAGTTTCTTTGCTGTCTTCTGATAGTCTCTTTGCTGTCTTCTGATCGTCTCTTTGCTGGTTTCTGATAGTCTCTTTGCTGTCTTCTGATAGTCTCGTTGCTGGCTTCTGATAGTCTCGTTGCTGTCTTCTGATCGTCTCTTTGCTGGTTTCTGATAGTCTCTTTGCTGGCTTCTGATAGTCTCGGTGCTGGCTTCTGATAGTCTCTTTGCTGTCTTCTGATAGTCTCTTTGCTGTCTTCTGATCGTCTCTTTGCTGGCTTCTGATAGTCTCTTTGCTGTCTTCTGATCGTCTCTTTGCTGGTTTCTAATAGTCTCTTTGCTGTCTTCTGATCGTCTCTTTGCTGTCTTCTGATAGTCTCTTTGCTGTCTTCTGATCGTCTCATTGCTGGCTTCTGATAGTCTCTTTGCTGTCTTCTGATAGTCTCTTTGCTGTCTTCTGATAGTCTCTTTGCTGTCTTCTGATCGTCTCTTTGCTGGTTTCTGATAGTCTCTTTGCTGTCTTCTGATAGTCTCTTTGATGGCCCCTGATAGTCTCTTTGCTGGCTTCTGGTAGTCTCTTTGCTGGCTTCTGATAGTCTCGTTGCTGGCTTCTGATAGTCTCTTTGCTGTCTTCTGATAGTCTCTTTACTGTCTTCTGATAGTCTCTTTGCTGGCCTCTGATAGTCTCTTTGCTGGCTTCTGATAGTCTCTTTGCTGGCTTCTGATAGTCTCGTTTTTGGCTTCTGATAGTCTCTTTGCTATCCTCTGATAGTCTCTTTGCTGTCTTCAAATCTTTCTGACTGGTTTTAAGTTAGTTACATGTATCAGTGACGAAAAACACAACTGAAAAAGTTGACGAACCATAGGGCAATGTTGTTTGTGGTTAACATATGATGAAACAGTAGTATTGTGTTGTATAAGTTACATAAGACAATCATAACATACCAGTAATGCACATTTCAGATGAAACCGTCGTTGATCCATATGGTACTGTTAGAAAATTTACTTCTATATCCGACTCCTCAAAGTAATAATGGCCCGAACATGTAACTGTAATAGATTAGTATAAACAATAGAGCATATGCTAGTTAATAGTGGTATCATAATATAAAAATCAAACATGATCAATCCAGTGACACAGACATCGTTGGATACAAGACACAGAGCGAAGACAGAAAAAACCCAAAACTTAAATAAGAATGAGCAATGTTATTCCTGAAACGTGTCGTGCGCATTAAAATTAGATATACACGCTTATTTGTGTCGACTGTTCCTTTGTATTTTTGTATTATCTTTTACTTTTGTATCTGAAACATAAAATTACTCAAATGTTTGTTCAGAATTGCTTGCTCTGCACTAGAAGCATGTACAACACAGGCTCTAATGAAATGTTGTTCAAATCGACTACATACAAAATATGCATACATTTATAATCATACAGGACACCAATATAATACCCTGTACATCATATAATGCATGGTAAGATAAAGCATACAAACAGAAAATGCGTAGTAAGATAGAATCTAAAATACTTGCTTGGTAAGACAGCAGACAAAAAAAGCATTGCTGAATAAATTATATAAAGCATGGTAAGATAATGGATGCCAAAGTCAAAAATGAAGAGCTATGAACAAGCATACACTAAAAGTAGAAATAATAATTCATGCAAGATAAAAAAAAAAGTGTATACGCATGGCAATAGACATAACAACTAAAAATACAAATAATAATAGGGTTAGGGTTATGGTGTTTAACGCCACTTTCAATAGTATTTCAGCTGTATCGTGGTGGTCAGTTTTAATGGTGGAGAAAACCGGAGTACCTGCAGGTAACCAACGACCTGCCTCAAGTCATTGATAAACTTGATCTAAAAATATTGTATTGAGTACATCTCGCCTGAACGAGGTTCGAACTAACAAGGTTAGTGGTGATAAGTACTCATTGCATAGGTAGTTATAAAATCCAACTACTATCCGATCATGACCACCATAAAAAAAAAATAAAAAAAATAATAAAGTAAAAAATAAATAAATAAAAGAAAAGAAAAGAAAAGCATAAGCTACAAAGAAATATATGAATGAACTGTACTGACATGAACTGTTATTTGGACCCTATATTTGTATTAAGTTTTTAAGCGGCGTCAAATATGTTCCCCGTCTACAGTGGTTAGGCAGAAAACCTTAAAGATACCATTAGGGTAATCAGAATCCGTACATCGAAGAAGAACCAACAACGCAATGGCTAAGAGAAAAGGGACAAAAAGGGCAAACGATGATTTACAAAATACTATACAGAAAACTGAAGATTGAGCAACATCAGCAACACTAGCAACCTGAGGGTGAACGTAGTTGTTCTGGAAGGGTAATCAGCTCATTCCATATTTGTGCACCATTATAACAAAGGGAACGCAGGCCTAACCTGGTAGTTCTGACTCGTGGTAAAACTGCTGTTTTATGTAATCTAAAATTATAATTGTGTTGTGATGATATATACTGTATTGATTAAGTCATGACGAGAACTTAGGCCGAATTTAGCTATCCTGTGTAGTTCCTTTATCTTACTTACTCCCAGAGACTTTTAAAGTAGTAGACTTTCCAATCTTCAAATCATGGACGTACCTGATGAAACGTATCCTAGAAACGCATCATGTGCTCTAATATCGATATTTACGTTTTTTTTAAATTTTTTTATTATGTATTATTTCTAATGTTTCAACTGTAATGGTTTTCAATCTTCTAATTTCTAAAGAGAATAGTTTTGATTTTTCAAGCATATTTTCATATGAACTGTTATAATCTTCATAAATAAAGCTCTTTCGTTACACTGTCCATTTTAAGAAAAAAATATTTCACTACAGTAGATTCAGGTTACTGCACAATAATTGAAATTTTAAGGAATGAACGAGTAATAAGCTATTTAACCTTTTGAAATAGTTGCCAAACATTTAAAATATTTAGCTGCATTGATTAGCTGCAATTTTAAACTATCAGTCTCAACTGTATTATTAACAACTTTATTTATGTCATAGTCATAATATAATACTGCATTGTCATTAGTGTAGTAATGCATCATGCTATTTTACACGAAAGAAAAATGTCTCATTTATGAAGCCATCGAAAAAAGAACTGGATCTAGAATTGAATAATGTGGTAATCGACAGGATATTTGCTTTTGAACATAAAATACAATTATGAATTATACATCATCGATGATTTTTCCATTTGAACTTTGCCCTCAATAACATCTGTTAGCAAGCGACAAGAGTAATACAATCATATTATCTTTGATTACTAGCATGACTTTATTAATATATTGACACCACTTTGACAAATACTCGATACCCCTACTATTACTGATGTGTTTTGATCAAAATCACCTAATGCTTATTTCATTAATTTGTCTTTGCTTTAGGGGCCCCTGGTGGCACAATGAGTTAGGTCGCTGGATCTAACAACGCATGCAAGCCTATCACCAATACGGCGTGGGTTCGCGCCCGGCTTTGTAAATTACAAAAAGGGTGCACTCGACACGCAGCCGCAAGTGATAAAGTTTACCAGTTGCTTGCCCATGGTCGGTGGTTCTCTCCGGGTACTCCGGCTTCCTTAATTACTAAAACTGGTCGCCATGATATAGCTGAAATATTGTTGAAAGTTTCGTTAAAACACCAAAAATCAAAATCAAATCAACCTAACCGTAACTCACATCTCAAGCATCGCCTTCGATGCTACATTGCTATAAGAAATCCTATCTTGAAAAACTCATTGGTTGATTTATTGATTGATTTGTGTGTAACATCAACATTAGCAATATTTCAGCTATATCGTGGCGTGAACACATTGTATTATTAACTTAGACACCTACAAGACCCTTATATTTATCGGTAATTACCTAATTTATTTATTGTTCACCTTATTGTGAGATATTGCCAGTGTGACGTCAAACACGTTATATACTTTCCATTTCAGGTATAGAAATGTATCATGCAATCAGTGCCTATCACCACTGATGTTGTGAGTTTGAATCTCGACCAGGACGAGGTGTACAACATTATGTGATAAAGTTTGTCCGTGACTTGCGACAGGTCGGTGGTTTTCACCGGTCCTCTGGTTTCCTCCACCAATAAAACTGACCACCACGATATAACTGAAATATTGTTGAAAGTGGCGTTATACACCATCAAGCAAACCAACAAACAGAGTGCATGATAGGAGGATTTAACTACACTTCTGTGGAGGAACATTCTCTTCCCTCATGAAAATGTGACCTTAGTCTATTGTGGCTATCATATCGTTTGGTTTTATTGCTACCAAACAATTTTAAATTACTAGATTTTCAAACTGAAACCACTGGAGAAACCAAAAGAGGGAAAACCTGGACACTTACAGAGGTACTAGAAGATCTGGACTTTGCAGACGATATTGCGTTACCAGCACACCGACACCGTGGCATCCAAGATAAGACCATGGATCTGGATAAGTATGCAAATCAGATAGGTTTAAACATCAACACCGCAAAAACAAAACTGATGAAGATCAATACAAAATCCACTGAGCCAGTTAAGATCAAAGGAAAAAACGTTGAGGAAATACAAGAGTCTGCGCACCTAGGCAGCAAGGTAACATCGGGTGGACATTCAGAAGAAGACGTAAAAGCTCGGATAAACAAGGCCAGAGGCACATTTGCATCACTGAAGAACGTTTGGAAATCTACCAAGATCAGCACCAATACCAAAATAAGGATCTTCAAAAGCATAGTTTTAGCTGTCCTCCTGTATGGTGCAGAGTCATGGAAGGTTACGAACACCATGACCAACAGTCTAGATGTTTTTCAGACACGATGTCTAAGGAGAATTCTACGTATTTTCTGGCCCAACACCATCTCAACCACAGACATATACTGAGAACAACAACCATTCTAATTTCTGAAGAAATTCAAAAACGAAGATGGAGATGGATAGGTCACATCTGCCGAATGCAACCCGATTCCATCCCCAGGGTTGCACTAAGATGGACTCCAGCAGGCAAGAGAAACAGAGGTAGACCGAGAGAGACATGGAGAAGATCCATCAGTAGAGAAATGACTTCGAAAGGGTGGACATGGGGTCAGGTGGAACGTTGGGCAGCAAACAGAGAACATTGGCGTACTTTGGTGATGGCCTTAAGGGCAAACCAGCCCGAAGAGGATTAGGTAAGTAGGTAGATTTTCAAATCTTGACTATGAACGTACATGATAAAGGTTATTCCAGAATGGAGTCGTGCACACTAAATTTGATTTATCCTGCAATTGGGTTATTTTTTGTCATAATAAATGGGGTGAAATACACTGTTGCTTTAATATGACAGTGGCACAATAAAACTTTGCACATTAGCTTAATAAAGCTGTTAAGCTACACCCATGTCATAATAACACTTTTGACATTAGCATAATAAAGCCTTTAAGCCACGCCCTTTACCGGAACGACTATTGAGGTATCAATTGGGTTTCTGCTATCTTTTTATTTAATTAAAATTAAATAACTTTTTTTTGTTAGAAATTTTATTGCAGGATAAATACACTATTGGTGTATTAACAGGTAAATATAGAATTTATGTGGCTCGGCACGAAACGGATGGAAAGATTCGGTAAAGCTCAACTTTCCTCCGTTTCTAAGCCTCGTCACATCAATTCTATATTTACTGTCAATGCACCAATATTGTATATATCTATTATTACCGATCAAATAAAAACGAGTTTTCAAGGTTTCGACATACATTATCACTAATATCACAGTTTTTCCTTTCGGGCTCGCATTGGTAATGGTTGTCTCAACATTCATAACTACCATTATTCTAACATTAAGCTGATATATGATACAGACAATGTATTTATACTTACGTATACTACTGATAACGAGGGATGACGGGATAAAAGAGTAGCGCTTGCGATTATCTGTTGAGTTGTTGGTTATTTGTTGGATCAGGAAGTTTCTCAAGTATGATATGGTTGCTTGTTCACCAGTTGCAGAGTATGGTTCAGTAAGATATAGCAAAATATGAAATTCTGTCGTTTTGCCAAAATTGCTGAAATAAATAAGACAAAATATTTTAGCAATTCAATAAGCAAATTGAATTGACCCACAAAATATTATTAAAACATCGAATCTATTTATTTGGGCTAAATAAATTCTGGAAAGGTGACAACTCAATACAACTATCGTACGTTTTAACGTTTTAACGTTTTATTTGTACTTTTGAAAATCGATTCATTTTTACATAGCATAATTTCATTTTGTATAATCACAGTTGTCTTTGTTATTTGGTTTACATATACCAAAGCGGTAATCAGAAGCTATGCATCGTAGGACAGACAATACAAAGAAAAAAACCATGGACAATGAACTACAAAACACTAACCAGACAACTAAAGATAGATCAACATTAATCAAACTAAAATGGGGGTGAACTCATGTGCTCCATGTGGTTAGCAGTTCCTGCTCCATAACATTTAAAGATGGCGATGAGAAGGCATTTGACAGTAGAGGAAGCCTCGAGATCCATAGGTTTTCTGCAAACTGGTCTTTCGCAACGCCAAGTGGGTGCACAGTTTAACGTTAGCCATACAGTAATCGTACGGTTATGGACACGTTTCCAACAGACTATTAGTGTACAACAGAGACCAAAGTGACCGACCTAAAAGAACGACAGCCCATCAAGATAGTCAAATAGCCTTGCTAGCGAAGCGAAATCGGATGTTATCAGGCGCTACGTTGAATAGAGAGTTTCGTGCAGCATCAGGAGTTCGGATTTCTACACAAACGGTTAGAAATTGACTTCATGCATCTAGTTTGCATGCTAGAAAACCTGCTGTATGACCTCCATTAACTGCACGCCACCGTAATTGCCGCCTTCAGTTTGCCAGGCGTCATGCCAACTGAGGTGTACGTCGTATTCAACATGTACTTCTTACAGATGAATCTAGGTTCTGTTTAGATTTTCATGATGGTCGACGACAAGTTTGGAGGCAGAAGAATGAACAATTTAAGAGCTATTGTGTGACTGAACGTGATCGATTCGGTGGGGGCTCCGTTATGGTGTGGGGTGTCATTAGCTATGATGGTTCGACAGACCTCTATGTCATCAGAAACGGATCTTTAACCGGTATAGGATATCGTGATGCTCCTATGGTTAGACTTTACGCTGGTGCAATTGGCGATGGTTTCATACTGATGGATGACAATGCTAGACCTCATCGCACTAGAATCGTCAATGAGTATCTCCAGCAAGAAACAATCGAGCGCATGGACTGGCCAGCAAAGTCTCCGGACATAAATAAGATAGAACATGCTTGGGACCTCTTGCAACGTCGGATTTCAAATCGACAAAACCAACCAAACTCCCTACAAGAGCTAGCAGATGCACTCGTTTAGAATGGTCAAGGATTCCTCAGGTTCAATTTCAAACACTAATTCGCAGCTTCCAAAATCGTAGTAGAGAGGTTATTCGTGCGCGAAATGGACATACTCGATATTAATGCTTAAAATGTTAACATTTTGTGACATTTCAATTGCTTCGTAACTTTTTTGATAATCATGGAATCTTTTAAAAAATTTAGTGTTATCGTTTTTGACCGTCGCTGTGTTCCATATGCAATAGTAGAATCGTTTGAAATGAAATTTGTATTTACCATAGTGTTATATAGTATTATATTATTTATTGTTATTTATTAAATTAATTTTTTTTAAATGGTCCTTAACCTTTTTTGTTGAGTATATATCTCATTAATATATGGTTGAGTCAATGAACCTGGATTAAACCCGCCACTTTTTATTAAAGCGCCTGTACCAAGTCAGGAAGGCAATGTATTTGTGTGGTAGGGGTATTGATTTGGCATCTTTCTACGATTTTACTAGTAGATTTTGGACAGTCAGTGTGGTATATTTATTTTTCATTATATGCTTACATGTTACTTATATATATACAATGTAGGAAGAGCTTGAAGATACCAAAGAGGTAATCAGTATCCGTAAACCGACGGACAGACAACACAATACTAAAGGTGGTCAAGTACTTACCGAAATGCTTCTACTCTTGATTCAAAAGAACCTTTTAAACTTTTTTCGTTTCTACCCAACCTGGACACCATCCGTAGCAATTCTTGGCGTAAATAATATGTAGGAAGAGAATCTCCCTGGGGTAGTGGCGTTTCTGGTCCAGTGGCCAGATTGTATTTCCAATATTCAATAGATGGTAAGGCTGGTGTCAGATCAACAGAACCCTTGAATAAAATGGTTCCTGTAAGGAGAATATATAATTATTCAAGGTGTTGTCATACACAGTACAGTCAAACCTGCTCATGCGGTCACCTCTATTAAGCAGTCACCTGTATTAAAAGATCACTTTTTCTTTTCCTGTCATACAACAATTCATATGTATTGAACCTCTTTTAAGAGGTCACCTTTCTTATAAGGCCACTTTTCTGTATAACAAATGTGACCTCTTAGTAGAGGTTCGATTGTATTATTAAAACATCTAATATATCATATATTGATTTGTGCAATTCTTCAGTGGAACCTGACACCAAACAGCTGGTAAGCCAGTTTTAAATAACAATTATTTAAGAGAAAAAAAAATAATAAACACATTGCAGACTGTAAGTGGCTTAAACAACCAGTTTGTGCCATATTTGATATAAAGTAAGATAGATTGGCAGTTTCCATGGCTACTTCACAAAACCATAAAATTTGAGGAATTGTTATAGAACTAAGGTTTATCGCCTTCTGATATAGATATTATTTGCCGTGTTTGAGTATGTGGTTCATTAAGTATATACATTAATTAAATTTTTGACGACATTATCTATTGCGGAGAAAACAGTATGTTATCTGAAAATTTGCCGGTATCATTGGTTGATGTGGTGTTCGCTAATTACCTTTAATGGCGATGTGTTAATTAATTATTAAAAACAATTAATTCTAAGTCAGATACATTGTTTCTGCATGCGCAAACGGTTTGCTCTACTAATGCCAGCCAATATTTGACACCGTACAATCAGAAAGGCGTTACAAACAAAAATTCATTAGCATTAAGGATAACGGTGATTGCCGGATTGGCGGCTTTGATTGTTCTGTATGATTGTTACGTCACATGGAATAAGTAGCACAAAAACACAGTGGACACTATTAATAGCATATATTCCAATTTTTCTTACATAAGCGTTGGAGAAAACCAATTGGGAAATCGCAAATAAATAATCCAGATACAAAAGCGAAATCTGACACAGTACACAGAACGAAGACTAACAAAGAAAAACGCAGCACAGAAAACTAAAAAGATAAGCCACATGGAACCCGTAAAAATTCGAGGGTGAACCCAGATGTGGTCGTTGTCTTTTTTATGTTTAATGAGTTGAGTTGAGATGTGATTGTTCGTCTTGATGATATTAGTGGAATTGTTGACAATCACTGTTTAAACTTTCTTTTTATAAGATATAGCAATATCATCGACCAATCTATATAACTGTTTGTCAATTTGGATTTAAGTTTTAATGACCGCTTAATACACTTCACCATTTATATAAACATTAATAACAATTTTAAATACACATTTATATTGGTTTAGATTGGATCAGATGACATTATATTATTTCTGATATTGCTTAATCAAATCTCGCTTAATATAAGATGTAATGGATATAAGAAATATATATTGACCTCAGCCTACGGCCTCGTTCAATATTGGTTTCATAACTCCACAAGAATTTGCACCAACCTCTCAGACAAAAAAAAACAATAATTATATGATATAATTTTTAGACCTTACCAGGTTCTTGATAAAATAAATCGGCAGACCATTTTTGTTTATTATGTAAACCTCTGACCTCACATCGATGGTAACCATGACGATATATGGCTGGGTGAATTCTAGAATGATCCAACAGATACTGGAGTCCGTTCGCGCTGTCTCGGGAAAGGTTATTTATGGGTTTATCATTGATAAACACATATATGTTTTCTCCTGGAAGAAGCGATCTAGACAGATTGCATCGTGTATATGGTTTTAGAATTTCAGATGTCCTTGATAGCTCCACCATATCTATTGTAATGTTCATCTGTCTGTCTAAAAAAGGAAAATAAAACGTCAAATTCATCTATATGTAATAAAAGTAAAAACAAAAACAAAAGAAAAATACTTCATTGTCGGAACATTTTCAAATTCCAATAAAAAAATCGTAAAAAGAGTCAAAATCGATACCCGAAACATACATATGTGATATTATGTGGTCATTTTGAGTGGAAGTGAATACATGTCCATGTTTGTATGGTTTGTTCATATAAGTAATGTCATGATGAAGAGGTGGGGGTTGACATCTCATTAACCAGTTTAACCCCATCACATTTTTGTGCCTGACCCAAGCCAGGACCTGGACTTTCAAAGTCGTATTTCATGGTCTTGTTGTGTTCAGAGACTTCAGTTAAGATGAGAGGTGAGAGGTGAGAAGCACAGATGAACCATTACCTTTGACCTGTTATGACTTTTACAAGTGTTTAACACATGAAAAAACAAACGTTAGAGAATACCGAAGGTGCAATAAAAAATGGACAATCCAGAGAAACTGGCAACATATGGTACATAAGACGAAGAAAAAATAAAACAAAAACAATCCAGAGAAACTGGCAACATATGGTACATAAGACGAAGAAAAAACAAAACAAAAACAATCCAGAGAAACTGGCAACATATGGTACATAAGACGAAGAAAAAACAAAAAATGGACAATCCAGAAAAACTGGCAACATATGGTACACAAGACGAAGAAAAAACAAAACAAAGATATAACACAATACGTGTTAAACACCAATATAACAAATTTACCTGTTTTGACTTTTACAAGTGTTTCACTCACGCAACAAATTTACCTGTTTTGACTTTTACAAGTGTTTCACCTATGTAACAAATTTACCTGTTTTGACTTTTACAAGCGTTTCACCTATGTAACAAATTTACCTGTTTTGACTTTTACAAGCGTTTCAGCAAGCAATGTAGCAAATTGACATATTTTGATTTTTGCAAGTGTTTCAGTAATGCAACACATTTACCTGTTTTGAATTTACAAGTGTTTCACCTATGTAACAAATTTATCTGTTTTGACTTTACAAGTGTTTTACTCACGCAACAAATTTACCTGATTTGACTTTACAAGTTTTTCACCTATGTAACAAATTTACTGTTTTGACTTTTACAAGTGTTTCACCTATGTAACAAATTTACCTGTTTTGACTTTTACAAGTGTTTCACCTATGTAACAAATTTACCTGTTTTTACTTTTACAAGTGTTTCACCCATGCAACAAATTTACCTGTTTTGACTTTTACAAGTGCTTCACCTATGTAACAAATTTACCTGTTTTTACTTTTACAAGTGTTTCACCTATGTAACAAATTTACCTGTTTTTACTTTTACAAGTGTTTCACCTATGTAACAAATTTACCTTTTTTTTACTTTTACAAGTGTTTCACCCATGCAACAAATTTACCTGTTTTGACTTTTACAAGTGCTTCACCAATGCAACACATTTACCTGTTTTGACTTTTACAAGTGCTTCACCAATGCAACACATTTACCTGTTTTGACTTTACAAGTGTTTCACCTATGTAACAAATTTACCTGTTTTGACTTTATGAATGCTTCACCTATGTAAGAAATTTACCTGCTTTGACTTTTACAAGTGCTTCACCTATGTAACAAATTTACCTGTTTTGACTTTACAAGTGTTTCACCTATGTAAGAAATTTACCTGCTTTGACTTTTATAAGTGTTTCACCAATGTAGCAAATTTACCTACTTTGACTTTTACAAGTGTTTCACCAATGCAACACATTTACCTGGTTTGACTTTTACAAGTGTTTCAGCCATGTAACAAATTTACCTGTTTTGACTTTTACAAGTGTTTCACCAATGCAACACATTTACCTGGTTTGACGTTTACAAATGTTTCATCTATGAAGCAAATTTACCCGCTTCGATTTTTACAATTGCTTCACCAATGCAACACATTTACCTGTTTTGACTTTTACAAATGTTTCATCTATGTAGCAAATTTACCCACTTCGATTTTTACAAATGCTTCACCCATCTAACAAATCTACCTGTTTTGACTTTTACAATTTCTTGACACATGTTCAATAATTCTGTTTCACAGTCATTAACTATCTCAGTTGAAATATAATGAGAATAGAATGTCACTGCAGTACAATTAGTGTCTCCAGTAGCATGATCGATATACCAAAACTTCAGTGGTACTAAAAAAACAAAATATAATAAAAGCTATAAAATTGAAGTTTCCAGGTAAATCTTTCGAAAACAGGATGCATACAATGTATATACATATTTATCCTGTACTGGTCTTATTCAATGGTTATTGTGTTTAACGCCACTTTCAACAATATTTCAGTTATATCGTGGCGGTAAGTTATATTGGTGGAGGAAACCAGAGTACCAGAGAAAACCACCGACCTGCCGCAAGTCACTGACAAACTTTATCACATAATGTTGTATCGAATACACCTGGCCATGAACGGGATTCGAACACACAACTTTAGTGGTGATAGGCACTGATTGCACATGTAGTTGTAAATCCAACGACCATACGATCACAATCACGACCACGACGGCTCGTCTTCTGTTTGATAAGACAAATTGCATTGACTGGATATATTTTTTTTACATATTATACTTTTTTTGTCTATCTAATTAGATGTATGTCTCTCTGTATTTTTGATGTTTTCTTTATATACGCATTATGTTGTCAAACTCCATTTCCATATGAGAAAAGGGGGCTGTCGTGGTCGTGCTCATATGGTAGTTGGGTTAATAACTACCTATGCAATCAGTGCATATCACCACTAACGTTGTAAGTTTGAATCCTCTCAGGCGAGGTGTACTCGATACAATATTATGTGATAAAGTTTGTCAGTGAATTGCGGCAGGTCGGTGGTTTTCTCCGGGTACTACGGTTTCCTCCACCAATAAAACTGACCGCCACGATATACCTGAAATATTGTTGAAAGTGGCGTTAAACACCATAACCCTAACATCCTAACACTCTATATGAGAAAAAAATATTAAAACATTCGTCTTTGTTTTGTTTTGGGCGATGAATCCGCCTCGGTGTAGTAATGATGATCGTGCTCTCCATGGGGATATGATTCGATATCCGGGCGGATAACATCATATACTATAAGACTGGTATTTATAGCTTCTCCACTAAGCACGCAAAATGAAGGATGAAGAATAAGATTGGTTGGCTTTGAGTAAGAATAATGTGCCAATGTTGAGCTACATGGCTACATGTAGACTGTTGTGTCAGTGGTCTAACACTATAACACCGTGTTTTTCTTGTACAAAACAGACAGTACAATCATCTAAATAAAAAAAGTAAGCAGTTCTCGCCATGACATACCTAAAATGCCCACTAGTTAAACAACAATCACCCACTCACTCATTATACATGACCGGTGACAAACACGGAGCAGGATATACTTTTCATATCAGATCAAATTTTCATTTTCGTGCCTGTCCCATTCCAGGACCCGGATTGCAAAGCCATATATTGAGAAAAAAGGTTAAATAGTGATAGTTTACAATTCCACCAATATCAACAAAACGAACAATCACCTCTCATCTTAACTCAAAGAACACAAAAAGGGTCCTACGACATATGACTTGCAAATCCAGGTGTTATCTTGGGACAGGCACATAAATGCGGCGGTGTTAAACCACTATTGGGATACGAACCATCTCCCTCTTAATCACAGGATCTCTAAAGGCAATACATATATCTTAGTTCTGTGTTGTTTTCAATGATTTGAGATGAGAGGTTGCTGTTCGTTTGTTGATATTGGTGGAATTGTTGAGTATCACTTGAAATTTCCCCAATACCATTGGCAGTGATATTTCTGTCTTGATTTATGTTGTCTTGACTACGCCGAATTGTCTTCTATGTATGGTGTAATATAATATAATTATGATAATTGTACTTACATTGCGATACCTGTCTTAAGGGATCATAATATTCTCTAATAGCATTAAATATATCAAACTCAGCCGTTCTGTTGTTAATCAAGTCTCCTCTCATAGCCAGTAACCTAGCCCCCAACTTTCCACAATTTTTCTTTGCTTGAGTAAATGTAACTTGTTCTACAATCAGCTTGTAACAATATTGCCAATGGATACTTCCAATAAATCCATCAGGACAAAACGTAGGTTCTGTGAATGGAAATGCATGCAAATTAATTAAAATACAGTCAAACCTATATTACATGTAAAAGGTAACCTTTGGGGCAAGGCAAAGGTGGACTTTCAAGACAGATGACCTCTTTAAAGAGGTTCAATTCACATCAAATGTTCTATGACAGGACTAGAAAAAGGTGATCCTATAATTCAGGTGACTGCTTAATAGAGGTGACTACATGACCGTAAATAGATATCACCAAACAAACATTATGGGATAAAAGCGTACATATAGACTTTGGTATGCACGTGGCGTTTTTGGGATAACATTCATCAGGTACTTTGATAATCAAAGGATTGGGCATGCATGGATATTTGAGATATTAGAATTATCATGCGAGATAAAACAAAAATTTAAAAGTAACAAAATAAATAATAAATAACCAGCACTAATTGATATTTTTATCTTTTTCTTACAAAATCTCGCACGTATTTTTTTTCCATAAATTTACCCACAATCGTTATATGTTTGTCGTACGGCTCATTACCATTCGTCCACCTCAATGATTAACATTGTACCTACTAACCTTCTTGAACAGTTGGTAGAACAAGATGTCGCTGACAATACATGTACTTTTTCTGATCACATCGAGACAACTTTGCTACTTGCTCAATGGTTGTACTAACACAGTCTCCTGTAAATGCTTTCGGTTGATCTGACATCCATGTTATTACTGGTGAACGACCAATACTGTTAATATAAATTTATTCACTATGCTTAGGATTAGGGTCGGATTTAAGGTTAGGGTTAAAAAGGAAAAAAGGAAAAAGAATGATAAACAAAAAACTAAAGATTGAGCAACACAAATCCCAGAATAAATAGGGAGATGAAATTAGATGCTCCGGAAAGGTAGCCAGTTCCTGCTCCACTAGTGATACTCAATAGCGTATCAGCTAAGCGTCACAATTATTTGGGGAAATAGAAATCGTGCTTGATACCCGTATACGTAAACAAACATAAATAATATAATATAACATGAGGTACCACACAACAAATTAGAGTAAAGACGAATCGAACACCGTGTCTACTCGAAAATCGTAGCGGACATTACAACGGGGAACTAAAATGACAAAGACATGTAATAGGATTACAAGAACAACAATAATCCTGCAAAATACCTGGGTGAACTCAGCTGCTCCGGAGTAGTCGATGGCTTGAAAATAAATAATTCCCAACGTGTGTGATTCTAGAAACCATGGCGTAAGACTCACTCACTCACTCACTCACTCACTCACTCACTCACTCACTCACTCACTCACTCACTCACTCACTCACTCACTCACTCACTCACTCACTTTATATTTCATCTCCTAACTAAAATAGCAAGCACTATTCATGTGTTAGATAAACACGTCTACCAGTTACATACCGTGCAAAGGGAAATAACCCGACTGTTGTCATTGGTGCCCCGCTGTGGATTAGTTTCCCATCGATTATTCTCAGCGAACTCCAAATTTCTGTAAATTGAAAAACAAACATGTTGTTATGGAAATTGTGAAGTTCATAAAAAAAAACCAAAATCATATACTTATGAAATATGACGAAATAGCGTAAGATACAAATGGTCCCCACTTGCTCTTAGTGAACAAACCACCATAACATGAACTATGCCATTATATACCAACATTCTATCATTAACGAAACAATTATACAGTGAAGCCTGTTTAAATAGAACCTAAAAAAAAACGGAATCCTGTATAAACTGAACCTTTAATAAAGTCCCTATGAAGAGAATCTTAGTTAATTTAACCTGTATAATCCAACCACCTTTCTATTCCGAACAAAATCTGGTCCAAATGAGGTTCGGTTTAGACAGGTTTCACTGTATCACTTTTTTATATCTATCGATCACCAGACGTAAAACATGTACATTACGTACGATATGTAATGCATTTAAGTTTACCATGTCTAACATTCAGTTGAAGGAAAAGCACCCTCAGACATTAACTTCGTCCAACCGAACGCTGTCGTACCAATAATGTTCTTTTATGAATGTGCTGCTTACATGCATACCGCAAGATCCGAACGCGAACATCTACATGCCTCAATCAAAAGCGAATACCGTTTGATCAATGAAATTGTTTCCAAGTACGAACATTCCATGCGAGATGATCATATGACTAATACAACCAAGTATATCGCTGACTTCATTTTAGTTGCGGTTGTTTTATTTGCCTCCTGTATGGAGTCATTTCATGGGTAATATGTTCGTGATCACTCGGGTGTCACATGTGGAGCAGGAACATGATTATCTTTCCGGAGCATCTGAGTTCATTTCCGGTTTATTATGGTGTTCGTGTTGCTCAATCGTTAGTTGTCTGTATAATATTTGATATAGATCATTGTTTTTCTTTTAGTCCCTTTTTCCTTTGGCGATTGTATTGTCTGTCCCTTTTTGATTTACGGTTTCTGATTATCCCTTTTGGGATCTTCAAGCTTTTCTGCAACTATCCTACAAATCAATAGGTATTAAAATCTATGATGTCGGATGCTATGCAAAAGAAAATAAGTACCAATTTTATTTCCCGATTCCTCTGTTTAAAAATTTCGTTGACTGCACGTATGGTTCGTGAACGATAGGAATACATGTGTGTGTTAAGGATGATTTTATTTGTTCAAATCTAATGTATCGTTATAAACGGAGCACATACAAAGACATATTATCTGATTGGTCAATGCATTTTTATTGACTAGCATATATTGGACGATCAAAAGTGCATGAAAGGTCATAAATGAAGCTATAATGGCTGCTGTTGAATGTTAGTAAATAAAATAAAATCCAACAAAACATACTATCTTATTAACACTGGATTTTCTGTTTACTTATTCAGAGCATTGTATGGCAGAACATATCAACTTATTAGACAATGTATTTCAATGTCATCGGTTGACACAGTCATAGACAATATATTGCCTCAATGAATTTTCGTGTCAGTTAATAAAACTAGTCAAACCTAACCACTTTCCCAAGTAGAGCGACATATATACCCGTTAACTGTTGTTTCAGTATGTTAACACTTTTAAAAATCCAATTTAGCATATTGGTCTGGTACAAAGCGGATATCACAATCCTCATAATCGCATCCCCTTTTCATATATGCTGAAAACTACTCACTTCGCGAAAAGCAACAATCAATCACACACAAATACCGATGTTCGCGACATACACTTTAGTACTAAATATACCAAAGGGCAGTTATTTCATACAGCCAAACCTTTCTACAAATGTTTGAAGGGGGTAATCAGAAGCTTCAAATAGAGGAAGAAACGACAATACAATGACCAAACAAAGAGGACAACAAGACAAATAATAGTCGACAACACACTACACACAAATAGAGGAAGAAACGACTATACAATGACCAAACAGAAAGGACAACAAGACAAACAATAGTTGACAGCACACTACACACACATAGAGGAAGAAACGACAATACAATGACCAAACAAAAAAAAACAAGACAAACAATAGTCGACAACACACTACACACAAATAGAGGAAGAAACGACAATACAATGACCAAACAAAGAGGACAACAAGACAAATAATAGTCGACAACACACTACACACAAATAGAGGAAGAAACGACTATACAATGACCAAACAGAAAGGACAACAAGACAAACAATAGTTGACAGCACACTACACACACATAGAGGAAGAAACGAC
>MJUT01024197.1:358-23304 GCA_002080005.1 Gigantidas platifrons
AGAAGCCGTAAATCGTAGCATAGACAATACCAGAAGGAAAACGACCAAACATTAAACTGGTAAGCAGAAGCCGTAAATCGTAGCATAGACAATACCAGAAGGAAAACGACCAAACATTAAACTGGTAATCAGAAGCCGTAAATCGTAGCATAGACAATACAAGAAGGAAAACGACCAAACATTAAACTGGTAATCAGAAGCCGTAAATCGTAGCATAGACAATACCAGAAGGAAAACGACCAAACATTAAACAGGTAATCAGAAGCCGTAAATCGTAACATAGACAATACCAGAAGGAAAACGATCAAACATTAAACAGGTAATCAGAAGCCGTAAATCGTAACATAGACAATACAAGAAAGAAAACGACCAAACATTAAACAGGTAATCAGAAGCCGTAAATCGTAACATAGACAATACCAGAAGGAAAACGACCAAACATTAAACAGGTAATCAGAAGCCGTAAATCGTAACATAGACAATACAAGAAGGAAAACGACGAAAAGACAAACCATGGTCGACAAAACACTCCACGAAAATCTAAATAAACACTCACGAGGGAGATTATCTCATTTCCTGCTCAACTAGTGACAACCGTCGTGCTACCGAGAAATCATGATGAATTCAGCTGAGAACGGATCATTAGATTACTTCGAGTCTTTCAGAATATTTTAGTATAAACATATTTTATTAATTAATTCAATATTACTCATTATGATAATGCACATATAAATTGTACAGACATTTAAATTAATCAATAGGATTCGGAAACAAGTGGTTATACTTATATTAATCCGTATCCCTGTTGTTATATGGTTTTCAAGGTTTAATTAGTATCGAAAGGTAGAAGTGTATTGAGAATTAATCAAGTGCTAATCAGTCGTTGTCAATGTTATTTTTGGGGTGCTTTAGTGAAAAAAAAAAAGAAAAAAAAAGAAACAAACAAATGAAGTGCAAAGGTGCAAGTGCTTTTTTTTTATATGTTTAAGTTGTGTGAATATGGTTAAGATGTGAATCGTTTACTACTTATGATAAACTTCTGAACGTTTAAGAATATATCTGTATTTAGGGCATTCGTTAAGTCTGTAGAGCCAAACAATAATACATCCGTATTTAAGTTAATTGGTAAATTGATGGTGTGAATATATCTGTCTTGTTGCATTGTGAAGGGGACATTGTAGCAGAAAATGGACCGTGGTTTCTGTTGCCCCACATTGACAGAATGGGGAATTTACAATATTTTTACGAAATAAGTGGTGATTGAGAGAGCTGCATTGCATACGCAGCCTAGCGTGTAAAATTTGTCCCAGTCTAGTACCAACATAATAATAAATGGGTTTAGTATTGTTTTGGGGTTGAAGATTTGATTTAATTATCTGAACAGATCTGCTTGATTTAATATTATCTGGCTGTTGGTTCCATAGTTGTACACTGGAGGGTATGAAATAGCTTGCGTAGAGCGATGTTCGAGTACGTACTGGGGGAATACGTGAGGTATGACGAGTATTATGGTCATGGATCATACCAAAATTTTGCGGAATTAAGTTACTAAGATATTGAGGAGTTAGATTATTTGACATCTTATAAAATTTAATCGTTCTATGCCTTTCTATTCTATCTTTCAATTTTTCCCACCCGGTTTCAATATATAGATTACTTAAGGATACAAGTCTGGTGCCCCCAGTCACGATTCTAGCAGCCTCAACCTGAACATTTTCTAGTTTGTTTATTAGTGTTTGAGTCTTATTATCCCAAACAACATCCGCATATTCTAGTAATGGTCTTATAAAGGTAATATAAATTCTTTCTAGGGTTTTCCGATCCAGTATAAATTTGAATTTCCTTAAAATGTTAACACGTGAGAAAGTTTTTTAGTAATCATGTCAATATGTTTATTCCAATTACCGTCGTCTGAAAGTTGTAGTCCAAGGTGTTTATGTTCAGTAACAGTAACAGAATATTTTAGTTAGAATAGTGTCGCCATGGTGAATCTATTGGTGAAAATTTATATAACCGTAGGAACAGGAAGATGTAGTGAATATGGTCATGCAATGGACAACAAATGACCTCTACCAACAAGCTGTAACTTATTACGAGCGGCTGCATGTTGTCGTACGTGCACGGAGCGTAACAATCTCCATGCAGGTATATTCATTTGCGTCCCGCACTTTGAACAAGTTGTACATTTTATTCGTCTCGCAGATAAACCGGAAGGCTCCTTAGCAGGGTTTGTTCCTACGAGAAGATAAACTATGCCCTAGTTCTATGTCCTGTGATTTCCTTAGGGAATTGTCATAATTTAACATGCGCAATCTACATTTTATTGATTTCCAAGCGTTTTCTTTTCTTTATAGTTTAAGATAATGTTGAGTTTCAAATCTCAGTTGATCGTGCTCTTCACAGAAATTTTCCTGTCATCTTGTGAAGAAGTTGCCATATTACCAGGAGATCTTACAATTGGAGGACTCTTTTCCATTAGATATCCAATAAACAGTGGTGAAGAGCCTGCATGTGATATGTCAAGGTTATCTGAATATTCAGTGATAGAACTTGAGGCCGTCAAATGGTCTCTGAAAAGATTGAATGATATAGATTTCGTCCCAGGGGTAAGATTAGGTAAGCCAGTTCTTCGTGGTTTAAACATGGTTTGTTGTTAAGTTCAAGTAAATTAATACTGATAAAAGCAATGGACAGCTAAATATTTTACCAGATTTGACTTATTTTGTTAGCGTTAATTATTCCTAATATTAACATTATTCAATTAACAAATGTCATCCATATTGGAAATTGTACGAAAATGATTCTTTAAAATACATGTATCGACAATATACATGTTATCTTTATCTAATGAAAACGTAGACATCAAATGTAGATTGCACGGTGGCGGGTTGATAGACTAACCTTCATCAGGTACACTCAAAACCAGATAGATAAAAGCCAAATAATTCAACAAAAAATTGTGATAAAAATTACTATGAAGCAGGAACTACATGTACATACCATTCCGGAGCACCTGAGTTCACGGCGGGTTTAACTGGGATTCGTTTTGCTCATATTTATCTTTTTATGTTTCTACATGTTGAATATTATATGTTATTGTTTGTGTTTGCCTTTAAATATTGATTATAGATTTGTTTTTATCACGTCGTGGTATCTTCTATCTTTATATGTCGACTTGTTGGTTTTTTGTAGGATTGCTGGCCTATCCAACGTGTCGTTTAACAGGATTAGCAGGTCTAAGAGCAAATGATTTTATACATTTAACACAGACATCCAATAGCACGTACAATCTGATAGGTATGGACATATAAATATGTAATACAAAACTCTCAATTTGGACATGACGATTGATTGATTGATTGATTGATTGATTGATTGATTGATTGATTGATCAAAGTCCAGTTGTAAATATTTCAAGCATATTAATGTAAATACACTTGAGAAACGGATACTTAATGATCACTGCATCGGATTCTTTAAGATGTTATTGATCAATTGAGTACAGGTGTTCTTTTCTTTTTAGAGCAATGAATTCGAACGACTACAGATTTTTTGGAGCAGAGGTTAGTTACTGTGGCAGATAATTTTGGGGATAGTATTAACGTCGTGATATATTTCAAAAGGGACGACTTTAATTTTGATATTGTTCATTTTCCACATCTTAGCAGCAATATTCCTTCCTCTCCCGTTTATGTAGTATACATATTTCAATAAACTTTTCCGATATGTTAGAGCCTATACTGAGCTGCTACTCGGATTATTTACATCTACATCGAAGTCTGTCAATAAAAGCAGCTCGTACTTTTCCTCATGATAACTATCCTGATTTTACAAAAATTTTCAAAATTTCTTCAAGATGGATTCAATTAGTTTTTGACCCGCACCCTTTTGTTTGGAGGGGTGAAACTGGTGTTGCCTTCCGAAATTATGGACAATAATCATACAAGAGGGAGGTTTAAAGCTCTTTTAACCCACTATATTTCCACATAGAAATACATGTACCCAGTCAGGAGTAGGATGGTTGCCTGTGGTTTCCTTCTCTTTTCCAATTACGAGACTTGAGTCAGTGTGTTAGCCTTGATGTTTGGTTCTAGAATTTGAGAGTAAAGATGATTTCCATGGGAAAGACTTTCATCAATGGACGTTCAAATGTTTTACCATTACGATGTTGTCAATATGGACAATTTTCAATCAGAGCGATTAAGAGCTATGCAAAACTTGGTTTAATCAACCATTTTCACCCAAAAATGTCTGTATCCAGTGAGAAATATGACAGTTGTCCATCTAGTTGTTTTGTTGGAGATCATGCTCTGGGATTTTCCTTTTCTTTTTATGGACTCTCCGTTTTGATCATGTTCTGACTTTTTTTGTCACATTTATTTGCCATTGTCCGTCCGTATGTCCATATGTACGTCCGTTCCTATTTATTTAGGTCCGTTTCTCAGATACTAGACATGGTATAGATATTTGACCAGTTGGATAGATCTTGGGTAGTACAACAGGGTTCCTATTAATTTGGTCACTTTTACTTAAATTAAATGCATGGATAACCATTTAAATCTTGCGTTTAGGTCCATTTCTCAGATACTAGAGATACTTTGCCACGGGTCTTGGATAGTACAACATGGTTCACTATTATAATTAGGTCACTTTGAGCTATTTTCTATGCATAAACAACTTTTGGTAAGTCGATCTCTTAGTTACTAGACATGATATATGATAGATATATCAATGATACTTAATCAGTAAATAGGTCCCGAGTAGTAGAACAGGGTTCACTATTAATTATGATCCGAAAGTAGTCCGATGCCAGAAATGACCAAATCACAAAGAATCCGTTACCTGCGTATTTGGTTAAGGTTTTTTTTCTGTTAAATTAATTGATGTTATGATTAGAAATAAGTCCCCATGTAAAGAAAATGTATTATGAATCAGATATGTATATATATTTTGAGGAATAAAGTGTAAATAAGTAACAAACTATCGATATGAAAAAAGCGAGGTCAACGGGTCCTGTTTTGTGCACACTCTTTAGAATATATGAGAGGAAATTATACAGCTGTAAAGGAGCAGTGGTCTGTCGGTAAACTCAGAAGTTCCGTGGCATAGTAAGATTGTTTTAATTACCTTTCCTGTTCCATAACTTTCGGCTTATTGGCATTGTCATCCATTTCATGTTGAGAAAAAGGCCGAAATGATCCGTTTCTTGTTCCGAAAGAATCCGTTTTATCCAAAAGAATCCGTTATGGCTATATACTGTCTTCACCTAATTCCGTGTTATACCTCGTTCCGAGGTATTTTCTTTTTGTGATTTGCGTACCTCCGTTTACGCAGTCGCCGGTCCGAGGATGCAGGTCACGTTTCACTGACAACACGCTTTGTTTACATCACCTACTTTTTGGAAATGCTTGCATTTCATGTAAGCTTTTGCCGTTTTATTATATATAATAAATCTCAACTTCTCCTTCACCCTTATATACCATCTCATTTGATAAATCTTAAAAACCAACTTAGATATCGTTTATTGAACATGTGAAAACTATGGAAAACCAGATTAACAATTATGAGAATTTTGTTGTTTTTCGATAATACGACTGGAATTAAAGCTATATACGGCATGAGTGAACAACGTTAGAAAAAAAAGATCAAGCGTTGTTTTTTGGAATTATACCATCATATGTTTCTTCCAACTCTTAAAATATGTGAAATTTAAAATGAAAATTGCCAAAAAGTGCATAAAATTTAATCCCAAAAAAATAATAATAAACAATTGTTGTTTTTTTACATTTTATGCAATCATATCTTTTTTCCATCTAAGTGTGTTATACAGAATTTTTAAAATAATAAAAAATTATTTTATTTGGTTCAAATATATCTGATATAAATAACCCGCCAAAGTAGTCAAGCATATTAGCCCCAATGGCTCTCCATAACAGGGAATTCCCAGTACATCGAAACGAGGTTATGGACAAAAAAGGTCCCATCGGAGAACTGTCAACAATCGATAAATTGCACACAAGGTCAAAACTAATGTTTTAAAAGGATATTATTATTTTTTATTAGTTCATAGCATAATATGTTTGTTCGAATACAGATTCATTCAAACGATAGGTATCGCATATTTGACAAGGTGTGTTTCCGTAAGACCATCGGAATGAGGTAAACCCAGTATACACCGTGTTATATTCCTTTATCAATTGTTGTTTAATAACTATCTAATTACAAATAAATATATACGCATTGTTCGAACATGTACATACTTTGATGTTCAATATTTGTAGGTGTCATAGGACCAACGTATAGTTCGGAAGCAGAGGTGGTATCCAAAGTATTAAGTTCCGTGCCTAGTAAATACCGCCTTCCACAGATTGGCTTTACAACAACATCAGCAAGCCTTGGAAGCCATGCTTTATATCCTAATTTCTTCAGAACAGTTCCTTCGGATGATGTACAAATAAAGGTAGACGTTGTTATACCCATACAGTAGAAACCTCATTATCTCGAAGTCGGTTAATTCATTTCCCAATCTCCGAAACATGAGCTATGTTACTTGCCCTAACGATATTCTCTAACCTTTATTAACTTCTCCTGTAGTACAGAAGGAATAATGTAACATCCGCTGGGAAGTGTCGCTTCCTTTGGGTATTTCGAGATAAATATTTTGTCCATCCGTAGAAGCTTTTGTTTGAATTTATTCTGGATAACTCGAATACTCGGTCCTATCGACTTAGATACAATGATATTTTACTGTTTTTCAAGCTGAATTTGACCCATATTTCGGTACCTTGACATCTATATTAAATATAACATTTGTGCATTTCCAATTTGAGGCTTACTGATGAAAGCTGTCTTTTTCATTGGTTGAACAATAGGAAATGTCTATATACAAATGTATTCACCTCAGCTCAGTAAAGTTTGTATTTTAAATCAGTTCTACATTTAGTTTAAGTCATGCCAGTCTTCTCTATTTATTTATTGAACAAATTGATAAATAAAATCGGAAAACGATTCCGTTATTATTTTAGTTTGAATTTATTAACACACTGCAAATATGTTATATAGATTTTGGAATACATCATTCCTCTTTAGTCAATCTGAAACGACTGATACTTTGAATTCAGAGAGTTTAGCTTTACAATTATCATTGTCCAGTGTAAAGTAGGAATGTGTTTATACATCGCTATATTTTAAATTGATACATTGTGCTGCAGCAAGATTTGGTTTTCTCACTTTTGAGACAGACCAGTTCCTATTTTTAGCGATGTGAGATTGTCTTATCTCACTTTTGAGACAGACCAGTTCCTATTTTTAGCGATGTGAGATTGTCTTTTCTCACTTTTGAGACAGACCAGTTCCTATTTTTAGCGGTGTGAGATTGTCTTATCTTGCACTAGTGCAAGACAAAAAAATCACGTGCGTTTTACCGGCAAATACATGCTGTACAGTTTATGTCAACTGCCCCCAGTTCTCCATGCTTCACCAATAAAACCACGATTCTATTACATAAGTATTTTTAAATTAATGTATGTATACTATTCTGCTAGCTAATAATTTAAATATCGTGCACCTTTCATGTTTCACGGTGTATGACTTTCAAGTCAATGTTTGTTTACTTTGAGTAAATAATAGAGTGCTCTCCCTTGTTAGTAACTAACGTTCCTCCCTTTGACCAAATTCAAATATTTTTTCACAGCCACAGGTGTAGTGTTGAGTTACATTTATCATATATTTATTAAATACATTGTATTTTATTATGAAATACATTTAAAATACTGCCAAGACACGGATGCATATGAATAAATTGAATATTTACTTCAGCAATGGAAACAAAATTTGCGGGAAAACGCTCGATCGGGAATGTAAACAAAACAATTAGGTAACAGCTGATAAAAGTGAGAAATAAAATCAAACACCGGCAAAAAGTGCAAGACAGGGAAATCTCCGACACCCTCGGGTGTCGGAGATTTCCCTGTCTTGCACTTTTGCCGGTGTTAGATTCTATATTTCTTACACAGAGGATAAAGTAGTTCTCAATTTTCACGGGAAGATATTTTTTCTGTCTTACACCCCCAGGTGTAAGACAAGCTACACGCCCTGTTACCCGCCAAAAATAATCGTCGCTTCAAGATTTTCCAGTGTAATTTATAACTCTGCTTGTGATTTTTTGTTAATATTGTTTGTAGATGTGATTAAAATAAAATATGCTTTACAAAATATAACGGTATAGCCAGCCTAATCTATCATTTAAAACTCAAGAATGTCGTGCCATTTGTTTACGTTTGCGTATGATTTTTTGTTAACAGTTATCGATTTCCTGTTCACTGAATCAATCAGCTGACCGAGTTATTGACGTCACAGTGAAATGACATAATTTGTAAAAACAATGTTTGTGTTGATTTGTTCGTTTAAAAACAAACGTCTTTAAATATTGATATATTTATTGTGATATGAAAGTCGACTTTTAAATATTATTACAATTTGAAGCGTTCGTGATTTGGTGTTTCTTTCACATTGCGTATTATTTCATTGATGGTTGTGATGCGGTCGTCTTCGAATAAACACACTAGAAAAAAAAACAATTTGGGGGGATGTATGTGTAAGAAAAATAATCAAACACCGATGACAGGTCAAGATCGAGAAATCTCGGACACCCTCGGGTAAGATTTCAATCGTTCTCTGACTCGGGCAAGCCTCGTCAGAGAACGATTGAAATCTTACCCTTGGGTGTCTGAGATTTCTCGATCTTGACCTTTCACCTGTGTTATATTCTATTAGTCTTTTTTAAACTAGTAAACAAGAGAAACACCACCTTTGTGGAATGATACGTCTACCTTATGGTGACTGTCTATTTAATGGTTGTTATGACAACGTATTTTCAGGTGCACCAATAAAAACAGCAATAAATCATTCCTCTAATATCTTAGACATTTTTTTTTAATTTAAGGCAATGGCATCGTTACTGGTGGAACTGCAATGGAATCGAATACACATCATATACGAAAGTGACACATATGGAATATCTGGTTCTCGAATTTTGAACGAGCATGTGACCAAATTAGGAATTTGTGTTCCTATTACAAGTGCTATTGATATAGACAATTCAACAACAATCAGGTTGCAGCTAAATAGCATTTTGAACGAGTCATCAAATCATCACATTGGTGGAATTGTTTTCATTGGAGGGGGACAGTCGGCAAAACAGATGATTGAAATAACAGATTCTCTGAAGTCCTCAAGTACTCCTGGTTTTATATTTTCAGAGGCCATTGGATTAATTACTGATTTCTTTCTTGATGATCACAATAAAACAATAAACTCTTCGAAGGGTTCCCTTGTCATGAGTCCTGTCAAAATGGTTGTGGAAGATTTCAAACAGTATATGATTTCTTTGTTTACAAATACATCTAAATTATATGAGGAATCAAAAACAAATCCATGGTTGAAGGATTTGTTCCTTAAATTCAGTCGTTGTCCTTTGACCAACGCATCGTGTTCACCAATGTCTGAAAATCAAGTGCGTACGCATTTACTGGAAGATGTGTTTGTCAGTTATGGAATATTGGCTGCGTACACCATGGCAAAGGCTGTACATCAGATGCACAGTAGATTATGTTCTGGTCAAAGTGGACTATGTGATAAATTTAAAACTATATCAAGAGAGCAATACATTACAGAATTGAAAGAGATTGCTGTTGATTTTCATAAAGATTTCAGGGCAGCTAGTTTTACAACGACAATATCCTCTCTCCAGTTTGATGAAAATGGTAATGCTGTGTTTACCGATAGCTCTCCCGACTACGAGGTATATAATCACAAAAAATGCCTATCTGATGAACAAAGATTTTGTCTTGTGAAAGTAAGTTCGATTATAACTGAATCTTATCTAAGTAAAGATTGAAAATACCAAACGGTTAATCACTCAGAAGTCGTAAATTGAAGGACTGAAAATACAATGACCAAAAGGACACACAATGATCCACAAAACCCGGGGTGAACCAGGTGCTCTGGAAGGGTAAACAATTATATTTTTAAAATCTAAGAATGAATATAAGTATTGAGCAACATGAATCCCATAAAAAATCGGGAGTGAACTCGGGGGCTCCTGAAACTAACTTTCATGTAAAAATCAAGGTCTGTTTAACCTTAACACTTGTGGAGGATATGTCGTGTGAACGCACTTCAATGATGCTATGTTTGTTATAGACTACTTAAGCCAATTGGTCACCAAAGCTCCCTTATTATAATGTTTTATAATATATTTGTTCTCGATAGGTTGCAAACTTTGATGACGACACTTTGTCTTTAGATGAAACGAAACTGCAGGATTATGACGCCAATGGAGAAGAATTGTCACGTTATAGGAAAGCCTATTGTCCTGTAGGTGACATTTGTCATTCGTGTTTGCCCATCGATGAATCAAGCCAAATGTACTACATACCTGGAGATCTGATTCTTTTAGCAATATTCCCTATTCATAATAAAGGTACAAATGCACTTCAATGTGGTGCAATCAGACAAAGCATAGGCTTGGATGTAGCTATGACTACAGCTTATGCAGTTGATAAAGTGAACCAACAATCTTCAATTTATAAAGAACTTTTTCCGACCAAGTCGATTGGACTTTTGTTACTGGATACCTGCAATAGTCCACTTGTGATACAAGACAAATTGTTAAACATCTATCGTTCCAGTAATACACTTCCTGGTTTACCATCTGATATCAAAAATAGGATCATTGGTGTAGTTGGTTCATTAGGAAGTACACCAACACTTGGTATAGCTGAGGTAACCAGTGATATAGGGATACCACAGGTAAGCATCATTTAGTATTCTACTCTATTTTAAGTCAAATTTCTTCACCAAATTGCGTTACGTTGCCAGATGTCAACATGCCAATGGGATGTCATTGCTGTCAAGGGTATTCTTAGAATACACCGCGGAAATTACGAAGTTATATGTTATGTGTTTTTTTAATACTAGTAGGTCCATTTGGAATCTCATGTCATTTAGAAACAAAACATTTTATTAAATGTAATCAACATACACTCTAGTTAAATTCACATATCTCATTTGCTAGCCTTTACTGATATGTCACAGATTGGGAGATCTGAAGAAAGCCAATTACGGGTCACATTGTAGTGACCCTTTATCATGCCCTAGTCGTCCAATGAAAATTAAGACTATGTAAGGATTCTAATCTGATGTTATTTTGCTGGCAATTTAATTGACTAAAAAAGGTCATAATCCTTAGTTAGCATATCATTATATATAGTCATGACATAGGGTCGCTCACATGTTCCTCGTAATGGGGATTCTCCGGATCGCGTACACACCGCGCCAATTCAGTAAACTGGAGCAAGGGAGAGATGTGATTTTAATCGGAACTATCAACAAATTACTTGGATTAGTTATCAGGGAAACATAAAATGGATCCAGAAAACACAAGTACAGTTCCGACATTACAAAGAAATATCTATAAATTATTTGACTAATAACTGACACGATGTACCTGATGAAGGTCGTGTGCACTAAATTAGATATCTACGTTTTTATTACTATCACTGGATCGAAGCCTCTGTTGGTAGACTATTAGTTCCTGAAAGTATCATCCGCCCTGTAGTCAGTGTTTCGACACCGACATGGGTTGTTAGACATATATTACTGAAATTTACAGTTCCTAAATAATGTAATTATTAATAAAACTCAGTTTCTCCTCCCTAATGCATAGACGACTTTAGCGATTTTGGTTATCCTGTTTAGGAACCTTGGTTACTTTCTCCGAAAGATTTTAAAATTATTTGGCTTTCCATTTTTTTTACTAAGAGCATACTTAATGAAGGTTATTACAGAAATAGCTAATAGAAATCTATTACAGAATATGTATGTCTCTGGACGATCATTGTATTACTACCCTTATTCTGTGTGATATTTCTAAAGCATTTGATCGGGTCTGGCATACAGGGCTTTTACTGAAAATTAAAGCTTACGGGGTAAATGGTAAATTATTTAAATGGTTTGACAGCTATATTTCCGATAGGAAACAATGGGTATTTATAAACAATTCCAAATCCCCCTTAGTAAATACAAATGCAGGAGTCCCACAGGCTCAGTGCATAAGCCGCTACTTATTTTTATTACATGTTAATGATATTGCAGATAACCTTTTAAGTCTTACTAGACTGTTTGCAGATGACACTTCTCTTTCATATTCTAGTCAAAGTTCATATACTATAGAAGATGTAATACATAGTGATTTGGAATCTATATCTATATGGTCAAAACAATGGTTAGTAAATTTAATCCTAAAAAAACTAAAGCAATGGTATTTTCCAACATTAATCTTCCCAACGATGTAAAAATAACATTCCAAGACAAATTAGTAGAATTTGTTACCTGTCACAAACATTTGGTATTACTTTTGACAGCAATGGAAAATTTCATACCCATATAGTTAATATTATATATATTAAATCAGCAAGTCAGAGGTTGTGTGCCCTAAGAAAACTTAAATATATATTAAATAGACATTATCTTGCTCGTATTTATTTGATCTTTATCAGGCCTATTTTAGAATACGCATATGCACTTTGGGGTGGTTGTAGTCAACAAGACTATGATAATTTAGAAAAGCTTCAGTTAGAGGCAGGATGAATAGTAACCGGACTGCCTCTATTTGCAAGTCGTCAATCTATCTATTCTCAAACGGGTTGGGAATTACTGCCTGATAGGCGAAAGGTAAGAAGACCCAGCTCATGTTATTCTATTCACAACAAATCTGTCACGGACTATCTTTTTGATTTGATGCCCCTTCCGGTTGGTAGTGTTTCACAGTATAATTTACGAAATAGTAATAATTATGTTTTACCTAATTGTCGATTAGAAATTACCAAAAAGTCCTTCCCCTCTACTACCCGGGACTGAAACAATCTAAGTCCGGAAATTAGAAAATCTGATAATATTAACATATCTAAAAGAAAAATTAAAATATTGCTTGAAAAAGTGCCTTTTTTTCGGTTGGGTGATAGAAAACTAAATATTATTCATAGCATACTTAGAAATATGTGCAGTTCGCTAAATGCAGATTTGCACCTTGTCAATTTAAAGCCTAGTCATGCATGCATCTGTGGTCATGGTTTTGAAGACTGTATAGACTTTTTCCTTGAATGTCCTTTTTACAATGAACATAGGGCAATCGTGTTTAATAAATAAATTTATAGAAAACAGTTATAGCAAAAATATATTATATTATTATAATATCTTTGGGTCAGGTGAGCTAAAAATGATGAAAAAGGGCAATAACTCCTAGACGGGTAATCAGATTTACTTCAAAATTGCAGGCTAGGTAGATCTTGCCATGCTGAACATGTTTGCTATAAAACTTAACATCTATCTCTTATAGTTTTTGAAATAAAGGACAAAAGGTATTAACATTTTGAAAATTTGACGAAAAAAGGGCAATTACTCCAAAATGAGTACTCAGATTTAGTTAAAATTTGCAGGATAAGTAGATCTTGACATGCTGAACATGTTTGCAGTTTAAATCTAACATCTATCTCTTATAGTTTTTGAAATAAAGGACAACAAGTATTAAAATGTTGAAAATTTGATGAAAAAAAGAGCAATAACTCCAAATTGGGTATTCAGTTTAGCTTCAAAATTGCAGGGTAGGTAGATCTTGATATGCTACACATGTTTGCAATTTAAATTTAACCTTTATCTCTAATAGTTTTTGAAATATCAGACAAAAATGTTTAAATTAAAAGAAATAATAATGCAAAAAGGGCAATAACTCTTAGACGGGTAATCAGATTTACTTCAAAATTGCAGGGCATGTAGATCTTGACATGCTGCACATGTTTGATGTTTAAACTTAACATCTATCTCTTATAGTTTTTGAAATAAAGGATGAAAAGTATTAACATTTTCAAAGTTGATGAAAAAAGGGCAATCATTTCAAGATGGGTAATCAGATTTACTTTAAAATTGCAGGCTAGGTAAATCTTGACATGCTGCACATGTTTGCTGTCAAACTTAACACCTATCTCTTATAGTTTTTGAAATAAAAAACGAAAAGTATTATAATTTTGAAAATTTGATGAAAAAAGGGCAATAACTCCAAGATAGGTAATCAGATTTTCTTCAAAATTTTAGGGTAGATAGATCTGGCTGTGCTGATCATTTTTACTCCGTCAGATTTTTGATATTATTAACGATTTTTGAGTTATTACCAAAAACGTGCAATTTTACCATATGTTCTATTTTTGGTAACAGCGGCCATGTTTGTTGGTCGAATGGAACCAAACGAAGAAGTTTTATAGAAGATATTACATAGATGATTCCTGCCAAGATTGGCTCCATTTGGCCAAGCAGTTTCAGAGAAGATTTGTTTAACATTAGCCAATCAGAAACAATAAATGCCCTTGGCGGTCATATTTGTTGGCGGATTGGGACGAAATGAAGAAACTTTATAGAGGACCTTATATAGATGCTTTCTGCCAAGTTTGGTTCCATTTGGCCCAGTTGTGTCAGAGGAGTAGATTAAAATATGAAAAAGTTAACGGACGGACGACGGACGCCAAGTGATGGCAATACCTCACATGACCCTTTGGGTCAGGTGAGCTAAAAAAAATTAATTAGGAATTAATTTATAAGGATTGATCACAATTTTTTGTTCGGTTCATTCGAAATAAACTCAAAAATGTGTTACACACCCATGCGTAACTCGCTTCAGTGCACGTGTGTACTACATTTTTGAGTTTATTTCTGCATGAACCGAAAAAAAATTGAGATCAATCCTTAAATAAATTAAAGAATTACGTAGTTACAATTGAATTGATATTAGCTGGTGATGAAAATTTGACTCCTAACCAAAACATTGAAATCTTCTCTGCTGTTTATTATTTTATTAGAAGCACCCAGCGCTTTAACTAATATACTAGCTTACTCACTCCAGTCCATGATGTTTTTGTTGCTGTTTCTGTTTGCTTGAAACCTTTCTTCTTCTTCTTCTTCTTCTTCTATCCTTCTTTCTACCCCCATGTTTTGAACATTTTATTTCACCTTATTTTTCTTTATATTTACTTTATTATTAACGTCTAAATATATCATGTTGTAAAATTTATTTGTATAATTATCGCCATTATGTACAATTATTTTTTGCTTGTATCTTTGCAAAAGGGAAAGGGCTCCACTAATGTTGTCATATCTAGTGTCCAATCCCATTTTCAACTTTTATGCAAATAAAATATGTTTAAACTAAACTAAACTATTACAGAAACGCGGATTCAGATTCAAATACAATTTGTAAATTACAAAAAAGGGTGCACTCGACTCGCAGCCGCACGTGATAAAGTTTACCAGTTGTTTGCCCATGATCAGTGGTTCTCTCCGGGTACTCCGGCTTCCTCCACCTCTAAAACTGGTCGCCATGATATAGCTGAAATATTGTTGAAAGTGGCGTTAAAACACCAAAAAGCAATCAATCAAAATCAAAACGACAACAATACATAAAAATGTCTAGTTAAGAATTGCAGAGTTGTGTATATATTTGATGAAATAACGTGTTAATTTTAGGTTGGCTGTTGTTCCACTACAGCCAAATTGAATGATCACACCATGTATCCTTATTTTGTGAGGGTCTCGACGCCAGTAGATAAAAATGCAGAAGTAATGATACTTATATCTGAACAACTTGAGGGAAAATACGCTCAGATAATCTTCAGTGAAGGTGATTATGGTGAATCTGGGAAGAACGCACTTATTGCGGAAGCAGGAAAAAGATCTATATGTATAGCTCAAAGTATAAAAGTAAAAGAAAATATAGAATATGACCAGATTTTACCGGCTTTGCGAAAACACCCTGATGCTCGATTTGTGCTACTGGTTCTGCGGTCACATGTTGGTCCACCAATATTTAAATTAATCACCGACGACACGTCATTTAATGTTGGCGAATTCCAGTTTATTGCATCTGAGACCTGGGGAACTCGGGATGAGTATCAGCATCCAAAGCTAGTTGGAGCAATTACGGTTGCACAGGAAATGCCACAAAGTAGCGAATACGAATCATGGATTCATACTCAGGTTCCGAAAGCTAATAGTCCTAACACGTGGTTACAGAGTATTATGGAGCACAGGTTTAATTGTTATTTCTCATGGAGCTTTAACAAAACTGCAAGCCGACAATGCGATAACAATGATCGGCTACCGGGTATTTCAAGCCAAAGGTTAGACCCCTGGACGCCTTATATGATGCATGCGGCGTTTGCATTGTTATCTGGAGCTGACAGTGCATACACAGAACTGTGTGGGGTTGCGAGAGCTGGCGGTATTTGTTCTAACTATTCTTCAAATCCTGGTATTGTGATTGAGCATATCAAGAGTGTTCAACTTGATTTAGAAAGTACCGGAAGAAAGATTGACGTAATAAATGAAGACGGAAATGGTGAATTTGGATATAAAATTTTCAATCTACAACAGAAAAGTGATGGTTCATTATTTCCAGAACAGGTAAAGTGTGTTTGTTCTTTTTTATTACTTTAAAAAAAACGACAAGTTGACCACCATTTTATTTAATTGTAAAATGTCGTTACTAGGGCAAAATACAAACATACAGATTAAATGTTACGTTTAGAGAATAATGTGTACAGCTTCTCTAACGACTTTTCCAGATTAATTTCAAAACGCAATTCGTGTGTATTATTGTTTTAAAGGAATTAACACCATTAGATTCAAAGATGTAATTACCTATTTCGTCAAAACCATTTTCTTCTTAAAACTATTTTGCTAAACATTCTTGTAGACAGTTTAATTAGACGTGGATGTTATAACATCATAACATTTCATATAATTGGAGGGTGCGTTTTGGTCTTGGTAGTATGGTAGTTAGATTTACAACTACCTATGCAATCAGTACCTATTACCACCAACGTTGTGAGTTCGAACTCCGTTCATGGCGAGGTGTATTCGAAGCAACATTACGTGATAACGTTTGTCAGTCACTTGCGACAGGTCGGTGGATTGCTATGGCTACTCCGGTTCCTCCAACAGTAAAACTGACGGCCACGATATAACTGAAATATTAAAGAGAGTGGCGTTAAACACCTTAAACCAAATCAACCATACAATTGGACGCAAACCAGCAACTACAATTCCATAGAACCGGATCGACAGTGTAATGGTTAGCGTGCACGTCTTTGGGGTTAAAGCTCCGTCAGTTCAAACCAAATACTATAGAATTTGTATTTGGTGCTTCTCCACTAAACACGCAGCATTAAGAGCAAAGAGCAAAGATTAATTGGTTCGGAAACAGAATAATGTATCTACATGAAGCGACATTTTTACCCACTGACTGGTGTTTCAGTGTTTCAGTGAGCTAGCATTATTAAGACCCAACAGAGCGTGTTGGTCTATAACAAAACGGACAAAATTATTATCTCATCGATTGTAACTTGTTCTCGGCATTACATAGCTGACAAAATTACTCATTTGGCATTGAACAACAATCTTTCACTCACAATTCTATATAATTTGATATACAGGTGAACATGGATATCTCAAACTCGGCTAAGTGGTTTTCGTGGATAACTCGAAAGTAGAATATCATTCTTTAATCATAATTGTTAAGCACACACTCGTACTAACTCGAATACTCGTTTAATAGGAGTGAAATTAATCAAATCAAGATGTGAGTGAATGAGTGAGCAAGTTTACAGCCTTGTCAATTTATTTGCCACTATCCAGACAAAGACATATATTTAGGGGAAGTTAAATAGGAACGGTGAAGCCTGAAGACTATTGACCTTCCGAAAGACACTCACAGAATTTTCCACATGAAGATGCATAAATAATTTAGCAAGACATTATCATAAAACATTTTTAATGACAGATTGTGTGTACAATTGTATATATTTTAGGTTGGTTCATGGAGGGAGAGTGAATACGATTTAAAAGTGAACAAGCTTCAATATCCAAGTGGTCATAACATACCATCCAATTGTTCAAATATTCTTAAGTGTCCTCACTGTCTCTCAAAGAAAGAGTCCAGTTGTGCAGAGGAACAGTAAGTTGGCAAATACATATATGGGAATTTACATTTTTTAATGGTGGTCAACACCACAAAGTTGAAAACTGAGTGAGTGATTGATTGTTGGTTTATACCAATGTTAGGTGATGAATTTGTCAGTGATATCATGGTGAGAACAAGGTATATTTAGTCCACCTAGAAATAGACCAACCGTCTGATGTAGATTCTAATAGTGCTAGCTCACTGACATAACAGTCCACTTGTTGACATGTATCTCAATTCAGACAAACTATTCTGATTTCGAGCCAACTGGTCGTTTCTTGTACTCATTAATGCTTGGTGCTTAGCAGACTTGTTGGTAATGGTTAGGGTTAGGGGTTATAATATTTCAACAATATTTCTGTTATATTGTGGCAATCAGTTTTATTGGTGGAGTTAACGCAGTATCCGGTGAAACCACCGACCTGCTGCAAGTCACTTACAAACATTAAAACATAATGTTATATCGAGTACACCTCGCCTGAGCGAGAATCGAAATCAGAGCATTAATGGTGTTAGGCACTGATTGCATAGATAGTTGTAAATCCAAATACCATATGATCACGACGGCTCAGATTTGTTGGTGGCTCACCTGACCTTATCTAATATACATTGTATATAAAAATATAAAAAAATAAGATATAAAAAATATAAAAACTGTGTTTGAAATAAAGATAAGAGTCTCTGAACATAATACAAAAAATATGAAGTTCGCGTGTACCATTGATGCATGAAAAGTTTATATTTTCATCTTTAAATATTCTAGGAATAGTAAGACAACATCACTGTTAGTCAGTACTATATTTCTGACAATTCTGCTTGTTATTCTGACTACAATTTTGTTCTGCGTGTGTTTAAAAAGTCGCAAAATACGTAAGTATCAGTGTTAGTTTTACATATTTTTAATAACAATTTTTTTTATAAATAATTTAAAAGTTACTGTCAAGTCATTCAATATAAAATCAACGATCATTCCACGAAGACGGTATCAATATTAGGTGTGCCATTGTTGTCATTTTCGAGATTAAAACTTTTGGATTTTCACGCCACTTTCAACAATATTTCAGTTATATCGTGGTCGTCAGTTTTGTTTTTATTTTGGTGGAGAAACCGGAAGTACCTGGAGAAAACTACCGACTTGCCGTATGTTACTGCAAACGTTATCACACGGAAGTACCTGGAGAAAACTACCGACTTGCCGTATGTTACTGCAAACGTTATCACACGGAAGTACCTGGAGAAAACTACCGACTTGCCGTATGTTACTGCAAACGTTATCACACGGAAGTACCTGGAGAAAACTACCGACTTGCCGTATGTTACTGCAAACGTTATCACATAATATTGTATCGAGAACTCTTCTCCATGAGCGGGATTCGTACTCTCAACGTCAGTTGTGATAGGCACTGATATTTATTTTGTAAATCCAACTACATGTACCGTACGATCAGGACCACAATGCCCCCGAAGGTCGAAAAAGCTCGAGGCATATATAAATATGGAATAAACAAAAGAAGTTTGACGTTTTAGATTTATATTTTCCAATTCTCTCATTGTTATCATGTATACCTCTCGTATATTCAGTACCATATGTTTTCTACAAGTTCCTTCCAAGCTTGTTTGTATTCATAATAACATATCGGTCTGATTGTGGAATCAATCAAACATGTAGCAGATTGTTTACTGTCCAATAATGCATATATGATACAGCTTGTTTCGTGGAAACATGTTTTTGGCATTATGGGTGGTGGGTGAACTTTAGACGAGATGTACGTCTGCTCTATATCCACGCTTGTGTACATTATTCCATCACCTGCCTAATATAATGTGTACCTGTATCTACTACAACGAAATCATCAAATGTGTTTTACAAACACAGAAAATTACTTGCATTGTATGTAATGAAAGCTAAAACAGTAAATGTCAACAATTCCACCAATATCAACAAAACGAAAATCACTGAATAAAAAAGGGGGAAAAACCACGTCAGAAGACGTTCTAAATCCAGGTCCCATATGAAGGCTAACTCGGTCTTGTATGACATTTTTGTGTTTTAAATGTTTGAATAATACTAGTATATCACGAATAGCCCAAATGTGATCTAATCCATTGGTTATACACAATGTGATCTAATCCATTGGTTATACACAATGTGATCTAATCCATTGGTTATACACAATGTTCAGTATCTTAAGGAAGGTCATGGTTATACACAATATGATCTAATCCATTGATTATACACAATGTGATCTAATCCATTGCTTATACACAATGTGATCTAATCCATTGGTTATACACAATGTGATCTAATCCATTGGTTATGCACAATGTGATCTAATCCATTGGTTATACACAATGTGATCTAATCCATTGGTTATACACAATGTGATCTAATCCATTGGTGATACACAATGTTCAGGATCTTAAGGAAGGCCATTCATGGTAGTTATATTCATATCCACTTACCAATTTAATGCCAATGGCCACTAAAATAAAGGTTTAATTTAATTACAGTGACGACAGATATTCAATACAACTTATGTAATATAGTTAGTCAGTGACTTGAGGCAGCTTGGTGGTTTTCTACGGGCAGTACATTACTGAAATATTGTTAAAAGTGGCGTTATGCACCATAACTATTAGAGAGCCCTCGTGTCATATGTAAATAAGGGCTATTACTTGAACAATAAGTGCAGGTTTTTATATTGTCAGTTTATATTTGTACTGTCGTTGGAGTTCCAGTTATCAGAAGGTTACTACCGTTTTCACTCCGCCACTTTTTTGTACCTGTCCAAAGCCAGATCTTGATATCCTACATCATATGTCGTGGTCTGTTCTATCATTTAATGGTTTGAGGTGACAAGTGGTTGTTAGTTTTGTTGATATTGGGAGAATTGTTGGCCATCATTATGTAAACATTCTGCTCATAATTAAAATATTTTATGGATATTCTGATTGAATGTTTCTTTGCTATAGGTGATCCAACATATATAGATCCAGAGTATGACTTCGTAGAGATAACGCGAAGACCAACAAGCTACTTGGAACCAGTTGGTAATGTAGGTTACGACGATGAAAAAGATAGTGTGACGGAAGACGAAAACAATATCAATGGACTCCAGGCACCGATATCGTTCACAGATGTACCCATACATTAAACCAAAAGTGTTGTATTGTGATTTCTTCATGTAGAAAGGGAATCAACTATTCTATCGGGAAGTTGTGTATTGCAATTTTCACTTTGATAGGAATTAACTATTCTATCGAGAAGTGGTGTATTGAAATTTTCACTTTTATGGGAATTAAACATTATAACCGACACATTTAGTACCTCGGAAAATGTAATTCTAGAAATTCTTTATTTCAATATTTCATATTTAATTTTGTTTTATAGTTCATTATTATTTCCATTTTTAAAATAAGTGTTATAAATTTGTTTTACAAGTCAAATTAAGCTCTATATGTGTATAAATAATTAATGTAGTTTATCCCCCCACTTTTGTCAAAATTGTGTCTCAAAGATCAGAGGAAAATTTATTCCATTAACACTTATTGTTTATAACCTGTCACAACTGGACTTGACAAGCTTTTGATAAATCATAATTTAGTTAATCCACGATATAAGAACTCCAGGCTATAACGCAAATTGTTATATAAACTGCCATTAGGCATATTTATCATTAATCCTGTCTATCATTCATTTTTAATTACTCTGTTTGATTTTTGTATTATTGTTGTTATTGTGATCTTCAGTTTTGTTGTTGACCGTTGAAATATACGGCTGTAAATAAAATATGGAAAACTTCTAGCAATTTCGAATCTGTGTTACGACAAATAGCTAGTTCCCCAGAAATACGTTCGTGTGATATCGGGTAGCAAAAGCCCCGGTCATACAATTCTATCGGGAGGTGGTGTATTGAAATTTTCACTTTTATGGGAACTAACTATTCTATCGGGAAGTGGTGTATTGAAATTTTTACTTTTATGGGAATTAACTATTTTATCTGGAAGTGGTGTACTGAAATTTTCACTTTGATGGGAATTAACTATTCTATCGGGAAGTGGTGTATTGAAATTTTCACTTTTATGGGAATTAACTACATGTATTCTATCGGGAAGTGGTGTATTGAAATTTCCACTTTTAAGAGAATTAACTATTCTATCGACCGGAAATTGGTACAGTGTGATCAAGTTCAACGAAACAGTCACAGCTGATAACCAAGAGTCAAAGCTAGAAACACTGTATTAATAGAATGTATCATTTCATTTCTAATAAACGATCATATGTGCCACTTTTACAGATGTTTTAAATAAAGTGGATCCTCATTATGTCAAAGTCACAGACACCAAATATATTACCTCTAATTAAGCCGAAATTATTATGCTAAGAATATACTGGATATTTTGGGTTAACAGTGATAATTATACTTAACCTAATTCGAGCTAACGAAGTTATACCCTATCTTTTCTGATTGATCAAAGAATAAAACATCGAATACTGCATTAAATCGTTTAGTCCCATGTCCATAATAATGAATCTCCTAATTATTATAACTAGTCTGATGCCAAGCTCAACCAGCTGATTAATGAAACATTCTGAAAAGTTTTAAGACACCAAAGGAGTAATTAGAAGCAGTACATCAAAGAATGACAAACAATACAATGACCAAGAGAAAAAGGACAAAAGATAAACAACGATCTACAAAACATTACACAAACAATACAATGACCAAGAGAAATAGGACCAAAAAAAACAACGATCTACAAAACATTACACAAACAATACAATGACCAAGAGAAAAAGTACAAAAGATAAACAACGATCTACAAAACATTACACAAACAATACAATGACCAAGAGAAAAAGGACAAAAGATAAACA
>MJUT01024197.1:35803-49200 GCA_002080005.1 Gigantidas platifrons
ATATTTGATTTGTAATAAATACGCCTATGCGTGAGAGGGCTTCTAAATGCCATTGATTTGTGCCGTAAATTATGAATTTTCACCTGAAGACGTCTTCTTTTCTCCGGAAATGTAAACAGTTGGAAGAATTCCGAATGGATTTCTTGCATAATTTATTAGCACCCAGACGGTTACGTCCCTTGCATAAATCCACTTTCAAGATCTCGTAAGCGATCATTTGAATGGACAATATTTTGCTTGACCCTAGATCACCAGAATGCGATGTCTACAGGCTTGCGTTAGATCTCACATGCGCGAAATATAAATAAACAAGAGCAAAGTGAGAGATCTAATTTTAATTAGATTGGACCCAATACTAACTGTGTTAAAGTTTGATGAGCTTACTCGTATAATGAAGTCTAATTATGTTAAATATAGAAGATAGAGAAAAACAGTATTGATTGAAAGAAAGGAATTGAAGCAAATAATATTTTTTATCATCATTTGTTTCTTTCCTTTATCTTAAGAGACCGACGTGGTCGTGATCGTATGGTAGTTGGATTTACAACTACCTGTATGTGCAATCAGTGTCGAAAACCACTAAAGTTGTGATTTCGAACCCCGAGGTGTACTCGATACAAACATTATGTGATAAAGTTTGTCTGACTTGCGGCAGCTCGGTGAAGATGAGAGGTGATTGTTCGTTTTTTGTTTTTTGTTTTATATTGGTGGACATGTTTAAACTTTCTTTTCATAATGCAATATTCTAGAAAGCGCCTCGATTGGCGTGGTCAACTGCGGTTCAGTAGATCTTATACTAGATCCTCGGTCGAGTCAAGCCAAAAGACATAAGAATTGATGCTTGTTGATTCACCTCCAAGAATGAAGCATTAAAGAAAAAGAACAAATACTGAGTGGTTGGCTCACAGTCGGGATAAGGTGTTTGAGTGTGGCCACATGCCTACCTTTGAACTGTTGTTTAAGTGAGTTCGCACGATAAAATTCAGTATATTAATCTAGTACAAAACAGTCATCATCTCATAGAAAGTAACATGTTCTCAGCTTGAAATAGAAAACAATTATTGCTTATTTTGCGTTAATAAGAAGAGTTTGAAGATACCAAGGGGTAATCAGAACTCGTAAATCGAAGGACAGAAAACACAATGGCTAAAAAAACAGGACAAAAGGACAAACAACGATCCACGGAAAACTAAAGATAGAGTAACACGAACCCCACTAAAACTGGGGTGAACTGAGGTGCTCCGGAAGGGTAAGCAGTTCCTTCTTCACTAGTAACAATCACAATCAATGCATATATTAAATATTGTTCTAAAATGTATTTCATATATGCCAACGACCATGGACATTTTAAGGCACTAAGATCATGATAAGCAAATAAATAGTCTATTTACTGAATAAACGCAAATTTAAGACAGGCATTAGGCTTTTAGATACAACGATCAGACATTAAGTTTAGTATCTATAAGAACAAAATATACATACGATTAAATTTCTTTTCGAAAAATCAAATAAATGGTTAATCAGAAGATGTAAATCTAAGAAGGATACACAATATAATGGCCACAAGAAAAAGGTCAAAGAGACAAACAATGAATGTCGAGGCACTGACTACTGGACGATAATACCCTCCGTCAGATGTATCGAGCCAGTGATAGTAATACAAGCGTAGAAATCTAATTTAGTACGCACGATGCATTTCTGAAATAACATTCTTTTGGTACGATCACAGTCAAAAGATTGGTCTTTGTGATCTTACAATGGTTGATAGAACACTTTGGGAGTAAACCAAATTTGAAGGGCTTAAATCAGATAGCCTAATAGGCTTAGGCATGTATAGGCTGTACGTAGCATTGCATAGGCCAATATTGCTTAGAAATGTTGGTTGTATTTCTTGATATTTTCGTAATAAAACTCCTTTCTTACGGCTTGAAAGATCATACTTTCATTTTACATACACCGGCGTCTACTACCCCCTTTCTAACGGTTAATGCCACCCGCGTACGAGTACTAATTAGCCTTCAATGTTTACACTGTCCCTAGTCCTACAATAAAATATTCCATACTTTTCCAATCGTTACTTTTATCCTCTTTTTCCGGGTTTTTTTCTCTCGTAATTTTCTATTCTACTTCAATTAACTTTCCAGGGGATGTCATAGAGAATATAAAGGTATTTATAGCATTTACAGCATCATTTAATTTCAAATACTTCCGTCCTCTTCAAAGATAGCGCCTTCTCATGTTATCGTTAATCTTTATCAGTGTTCTTTTAGAGAACTATTGATCGTATTCAATACACGCTAAGCCCATTTTTTTGGTCGTTTAAGCTCAAAACGAGGCTACAAATGAGCTGATTAAAATCGGCTTAGGTTATTTATGCCTGAGGCAGATTGGCCTTAGTTTTAAAAAACTACATTAGCTAAGAACTGTAAATTTAAAACATTGGTAATCTAATAAACCATTCCATTTCATGAAGGTTGCTACATGTTTCTATATCCCCCCTTTAAAAAAAAAAAAAAAAAAAAAAGAATTATACATGTATATTTGAAATACATTAGGATTTAGTGTATTTTATAGGTGATATTTATCAAAAAAATAAAAATAGAGTTATAGTGAATGTCTCAAGTGAATTCACCTCGGACCTCGTCTTCTTTATGATGAGAGTGATATATTCCTTCTCAACATTAAACATCTAATAATCTATATAAATATCATTATATTAAAATACCCATGTTTTTCTTTCCAGTTCAAATATAGATACGGGTGTTATATATTTCAACTTAATTCATAAAAAATGAATGAATATGATTGGTTACTTGATGAAAAATACATTTTGTTATAGTGTTGAATAAAACTTAATAAAATACAAAAAAAATAGAAATTAAATTTCATAAGATAATCTTGGAGAATATCTACCAAACTAAATACAAAAATATTAACCTTAAAACATATTATAATAGGTAAACTAACTGACAAACTTTATCACATAATGTTGTATCGAATACACCTCGCTTGAGCGAGATTCGAACTCACAATATTATAATAAGTACCAAATACAACGTACACTATTTGTTCTCCTGGTCCGTCTTTTGTTTGGTTTTGTGAGCTCTTAGAATTTCTACAATATCATGGATTGGTCTAGACTCAGATTTATATGACGATCGACAAGCGAAACAGAAAGCAAACACAAGAACAATAAACGGCATGACAATTATTGCTATCAGCGCTGGCGTCATTCCATCACCTCCCTGGTCCATTTTATACATGTATGTATAACCTATTAACAAAAATTATATTTGAAATACAATACATACAATATATTTAGTACTTTTTGTAACTATACTTGTATAAATACTGTGGCTAGAAGCTCTCGGCACAATCCATTCAAATAATTAAAAAACAAACTGCATTAAAATTGGTTGAAACATAAACAATCCATATAAATTCCAAATACGCGAAATTTTGGACTTTGGGTCCCTTCTATATAGACGGATCTATTTTCAAAATAAAGTAGCAATATTTATATTGATAATTGTTTGTGTAAAATAAACAAGTGTCTCTGAGTATTAAAACACCATATTCCAAATATTATAGTTGATTTTGAATTTAGGAACGCATGCGCACTTCCTTGCTATTTCCATTATAGTTTTCACTAGATGTATTTATGCATTTATGGTGTTCAACGCCACTTTCAACAACATTTCAGTTTTATCGTAGAGGTCATTTTAAATTTATGTTATAATCCACAAAAAGATGAACGGTAGATACACATATTTCCCTTTCGAATTACATTTCAAATCAACCTAAATTAATGCAATATAACCAAAATTGACGTCACAGTTTCATATCCTTAATTAATACATACAGAGCACAAATTCGATTTTGCGCGTACCTGATGAAGGTTATTCTATAAACGTGTCATGATTTTGCGCGTACCTGATGAAGATTATTCTAGAAACGTGTCATGATTTTGCGCGTACCTGATGAAGGTTATTCTATAAACGTGTCATGATTTTGCGCGTACCTGATGAAGGTTATTCTAGAAACGTGTCATGATTTTGCGCGTACCTGATGAAGGTTATTCCATAAACGTGTCATGCGCACTAACTTAGATATCTATACGTTTTCATTCACTTTAATAAATCGTGTCCTTTATTAATACCTATTGCAAATTTTTTTTTACAGCGTTTCTTGTTCCACGTGAATAAATTAATTATATACCTAACAGATATGTATCATCTGACGAAAACAGTACGGTATTACTGACGGTTAGAATATTACAGGTTCGTCATTAAAATAATCTGAAATTTCGTGTAATAGTAAGCATTAGATAGTTACCATACGTGACTACTTTAGTGATATTGATAATGATATTGTAATTACAGATATTACAGGTGTCAAACAACTAATTCAACCAATCAGAGCTTAGAACAAATGTTCTTTTCTGTAGCAAATGTTTGAGAAATTGATTAGTTGTTTCACACCTTTACAGATAGCAAGAAAAAAACAAACAAAAAACAAACAAAAAAAAACAGTCTACGTCTGATATTGTAAATTTTCACGTAGATATGGCTTAAAGGTGTGATAGTAAGTGTTTGTGTTGTAGGAAATAAAACTGTGAACGTATATTTGGTCATTTGTTATAATAATTGGTTTTCCAATCTTTCGATTTTGAGAGTACCTGATGAAGGTTATTCCAGAAACGCGTATATCTACGTTTTTCTTATAAACAATCCTTAATATTCTTTTCTGTGAAGAACAAATATTCTATGCTGTTTATTCCGTCAGGTATAAATATTGTTATATTTTATACTGTTAGAATGGAAATAATATAACATTTCTTCCATCCGGAACAAATGTTACGGCATACTTGACATTAGCCGATTGTGGCTATCCTGTTAACCCCCCTCCCAGAGGGAGTGCCGGGGGTAGAATAGGCATCAGGTTTCTCCGTCCTAGAGGCACTAGTCCTCTAAAAGGGGTCAACCTCGCGGGAACCTCGGGGTACAGAAATGGGACCGAGAGCTTCTTCGGCTTGAAGGGGCGTCCGTCGGTTGTGCGGGATGTATAAATTCACAACCAACCCGTCCTTCGGATGAGACGTAAATAAAACCGAGGTCCCGTGTTGAGAGATTACCACCCTCTTCGCACGTTAAAGAACCCAGTGTAACAGCTCATTGTGAACATTATGCTCATGATGAATGGCCCATAGGATACCTGTTGCACTGGCTAAATTCTCCGTCCCTACCCATCACCTTTCCTTGTTTCGAGTCCCGTGGCGCTTAATTTTTTTTTGCCTATTGGCCTATCCGTCCCCCGTTTTCAACCTACATATTGATTTATTGTAAACATGTTCTCGTCCTGAATATAGCTGAAAAATTGCTCGCTGGAAGTTAAAGATCAATCATCAATCAATCAATCAAGTTATCCTGTTTAGTCCATTTAGTTTTATTGCTCTCAAATCTTTAAATTAGTTAGTTTTCCAATCTTTCGATTTTGAGCGTCACCTGATGAAGGTTATTCCACGTTAGATTTTGAGCGTCACCTGATGAAGGTTATTCCACGTTAGATTTTGAGCGTACCCGATGAAGGTTATTCCAGAAACGCTATGTGGACACTGATATCTCCGGTTTTATTATGACGGAAATTATATTTCATCACAAACCAATATTCCTGTCTCTCTTCTATATGCTATACTTTGTATCCCATTGATATGCTATCCCAGTTTAAATGCCCTCCTCAGAATTTTTTTTTAACAATGGAGTGATCGTATAAACTTTATTCGTCACAGTAGAAACTTTGTATAACTACCATCATGAATCATTCAGCCCTTACTAAATTTCAGTGTATGAACTGTAAGATTTAAGGATTATTTCCAATACAAATTTGAGTTCCTTTGCTTTATCTTATCTTTGTGCTTGTAGTAAAATTAAAAAAAAAATCCAGACAATTCCACACTGTCAGAACAGTTTCAAAATCTAATCGCAGTCACAGAGACGGATCCAAAAATGACATACAGTCAAACCTGCCAATACGGTCACCTCTATTAAGCAGTAACCTGTATTAAAAGGTCACCCTTTTCTTATCCTGTCATAGAAAACTTCCTATCAATTGAAACTCTTTAAAGATGTCACCTGTCTTATGGGATCACGTTTTCTTTGTCCCAAATATGACCTCTTTATACAGGTTTGATTGTAATTGAAAACTAGATAAAAGCCCTGTGTTCCTTAATCTGAAACAGCTGCGTAATAGTATAAATGGTACGTTATTAATTATCACTATGCCAGGTTATAATTGTGGTAAATATATTGATTACAGAATAACAAATAAGATTGCTTTGTTGTATATAGAAGAACAAGTCGTATTGTTCATGTATCTAGACATTGAAAGGGTCAATAGAATACTATAAGTTACATATGTCATAGCAACCAATTGTCAGTTTCAGAAATATCGTTTCCTTACATATCATGTGACATTTTATTGTCATGAATGTCATAGTTATTGTATGTGCAATACAGAACTAACTAAGAAGAGTTTGAAGATACCAAAGATGTAATCAGAATATGTAAATCTAAGATACCAAAGATGTAATCAGAATCTGTAAATCTAAGATACCAAAGATGTAATCAGAATCTGTAAATCTAAGATACCAAAGATGTAATCAGAATCTGTAAATCTAAGATACCAAAGATGTAATCAGAATCTGTAAATCTAAGATACCAAAGATGTAATCAGAATCTGTAAATCTAAGATACCAAAGATGTAATCAGAATCTGTAAATCTAAGATACCAAAGATGTAATCAGAATCTGTAAATCTAAGATACCAAAGATGTAATCAGAATCTGTAAATCTAAGATACCAAAGATGTAATCAGAATCTGTAAATATAATTAAGATACCAAAGATGTAATCAGAATCTGTAAATCTAAGATACCAAAGATGTAATCAGAATCTGTAAATCTAGAAGATACCAAAGATGTAATCAGAATATGTAAATCTAAGATATCAAAGATGTAATCAGAATCTGTAAATCTAAGATACCAAAGATGTAATCAGAATCTGTAAATCTAAGATACCAAAGATGTAATCAGAATCTGTAAATCTAAGATACCAAAGATGTAATCAGAATCTGTAAATCGAGGGGGTTAGAGTTATGATGTTTGACGCCACTTTCAACAATATTTCAGTTAAATCGAAGAACAGACAACACAATGGCCAAGCAAAAAAGAACAAAAGGACAAACAAGGATCTACAAAACATACACATAAAACTAAAGATCGAGTAACACGAACCCCACAAAAAACCGGGGGTGAACTCAGATGCTCCGAAAGGGTAAGCAGTTCCTGCTCCACTAGTGGCATCCGTTGTGTTAATCTAGTTACAAACCCTGTCATAAGTCATGAATGAGCAAACTAACCAACAAATTTCGTAAATTACAGATCAACATAATGCAAAAAATTCCATGAACTCTCATTTCGTTAACGTACAACGCATCACCAAGGGTTTGGGTTATGGTGTTTAACGCCACTTTCAACAATGTTTCAGTTATATCTGGCGGTCAGTTCTATTGGTGGCGGAAGAAAACCACCGACCTGCTGCAAATAACTGACAAACTTTATCGCATAATATTGCATCGAATACACTCAACCATGAATGAGATTCGATAGGCACTGATTGCATAGGTAGTTATAAATCCAAATACCATACGATCACGATCATGACGGCCCATTAGGAAGTCGGAATGGGGAATCAAATGAATGTTGGGATGTGCCATTATGTGTCTGTGTCATTAGATGAGGGTTGTTGTTTTACATACCCTCTTTGACAATGTGTTGGTATTATAGGTGTTTTTATACAAGAAGAGAGGACTGTATTTTGAATCACATTTTTTCATATTCATGAGATATATAAGTCACGTGTTAACATATTTTATTTACTATTTGAAAAAACCTGTTAAAAGATAAAGAAGTTAATGTATGTGTTTGTTGTTAATTTTTAAAGTTATTTAAGTTGCATTCAAGAATATAATTGAATATTGTTTTTTTTTTTCTGTTAGGACTGTAAATAATGCTGTTTCATGCACATTATCATACATACAATTATATGGTATTTTCTATGTTGCTCATAAAATATCTAAGACATCAATTAACCACAGAAATTGTTAAAAAGATTGAAACATTAATTTTATGAAATATCAATGTTAATACACAAAAATGTAGGATTATGTGTGATAATCATCAAATATACTAATAGTGATATAATGCCATGGTCACTAATTTCTCTATCATTCAATGAACATGCCGTTTCGTTGTAAGAATCATGAACGTGTAACTCTATGCTTCCACATTCATGACACACATCATTTGGTTTGTAAGTAGAGTAACACGACGGGTGGCACTAATGGGGAAGGAACTGCTTACCCTTCCGGAGAACCTAAATTCACCCCCGGTTTACAGTGTGACTCACGATATTTAGTTTTCTGTGTAGTATTTTGAAGATCATTGTTTGTCCTTTTGTCCTTTTTCGTTTGGTCATTGTGTTGTCTATCCTGAGATTTACGGATTATGATTACCCCTATGGTATCTTTTGGTCATTGTGTTGTCTGTCCTGAGATTTACGGATTATGATTACCTCTTTGGTATCTTCTAACTTCTCCTTGTTTATTGTGTTGTCTGTCCTGAGATTTACGGATTATGATTACCCCTATGGTATCTTTTGGTCATTGTGTTGTATGTCCTGAGATTTACGGATTATGATTACCTCTTTGGTATCTTCAAACTCTTCTTCCAGATGTTGATAGACGCAGTCATTTAAATGTGAATCGATTTTTATTGCAATCAAAAAAAGTTCTTGTCATTTTCACATTATTATTGGTATGTATATATACATCCATCATTAATAATAGTCCAGATATTTATCACCTAATTCACAATAAACGCCTCTGTGTTAAATGATTTAGTCATGTTTGTTTTCGTTATTTTTCATAGTCGCTATTAAATACGTTTAATATGTCAACTGAATACGTAAGGTGAAATAACACCAACAATATTATTTACTGTTTTTTTCTCTCACATTTTCATAGTTTTCACTGTTAAGAAAAACATTTTTTAATAAACTATAAATGTTGTTTTGTATTTATTATTCCAAACTACGTTTTTATTTGAAGACAATAAAAACTCAGATATCAGATTTAGTACGTACGACACGTTTCTAGAATATCCTTCCTCGGGTACGCTCAAAGCCAAAGTATTTGAAAGCCAAACAATTTAAAAGCATTTGGAGCAAATGCCCTAAAACATGATAAAACATAAAAAAATACACAAAAATCGCCGTTTCGACACGTTAGGTTACCTCATACATCCCAGTAAAAAAATATAAAAATACACAAAAATCGCCGTTTCGACACGTTAGGTTACCTCATACATCCCAGTAAAAAAATATAAAAATAAACATCAGTGTATTTTTGTTCCCTATGGAAATATTTTCTTTTTCCTTTTCTTTTTTTACAGTTTTAAAAGAAAATCGACAAAGTATTCAAACTAACAACTTCTAATTCGAAACAACTGTCATAATCCAGCTGATTAGTTCCGAACGACAATATAACATCTGTGATGGTTGTATTCGATTCTAACATGACCTCACTCTTTCCTTTTGTTAAAAAAAACCCCAGAATTATTTCTTCGTATTGTCTCATTAGCACATGCGCCGGTGAATGTGACTGACGTTTCCATTGGCAGCATAAATTGTGACCCGAATAATGCCGATAGAGGGCGCAGTGTGATTCGAGTTACATATATTGTGTGCGACATTTTCCGCAAGCGTACGTATGAATTGTCGTCTTACAATCAAAGTATACTACCACATTTGTACTCTTAGACATATCAGAATCGAAATAAATCATGGAAGCCATAATGTGTTTTGAGTTTTAACATGGATTGGCGGATATTAGTAAATATTAGTAAATACTAATATCCGCCAATCCATGTTAAAACTCCCAACACTTCTGGCTTCCATGATTTATTTCTTAGATAACACATAATTACAGTTTATCTGATATCTAAAAAAAAAAAAAAAAAAAAAAAAGGCCGACATGGAGGACACTGTCAATTGCCTTTATGTAAGCAAAGCATACTTCTATTGGGCATTGGCACCTTTGGTTCGACATTAAATTGTTGTAGAAAGAAGATTTTGAAGACACCAAAGAGGCAATCAGAATCAGCACATTGAAGTAGAACAGACAACACAATGACCAAAAGAAAAAGTACAAAAGGACAAACAACGATCTACAAAACATACAAAACCAAAGATCGCGAACAATACATTTATATTAATAAATATATATTTCAATACCACTAAGTTCATATTGTTATTTTTATCTATATTCCTTTTAAAAAATATTTAAAAAAATATTATTCTAATGTTGGAATTATGTTAACTATACGGATATTTTCGTTATAATATTTGTCTTAGTTTAATGATTTATTAGGCTGAATTTAGAAAAGAAAGCTATATATATATGTATACCGGTATAAGTAGGAGACAAAAACGAATAGATATTTTAGTAAACCAATACTAATTGCATATTAGATAAAAAAATATTTTTAATTATAGTAACACAATCATAAATCTGCCCTTTGCTAAATCCTAAATTGTCATACTCTGATCATCACAGGCTTGGTGTATATATACCACTATTAAATTCTAAGAAGATCAAATTCTACATTCAATGTCCAGTACTGGGATAATGGTAACCGTTCACTGTTCAAGTGACATATCTTTATTCTCGATTTTGTAACATTGACTTAACGCCAACTGTTCTAGTGCATTTAATTCCTATGATCATACCAGGTAGTTCAAAAGGGGGTTGTCTGAACATATTAATAAATACATTGTATCGTTCTTTTTCTTCATTTGACATTTTGTCACTTTAGGATTTTTACAAAAACAGTGAGATATTGCTGAAATATTGTTCAAAGTGTCGCTAAACACCATAACTCTAACCCGTCATAACCCTTCCGATTTCATAAAGAGAAAAAAATGGCCTATCCTGCAGACGAACTGTATTCAATTAAAATAATGATCCATATAAGGTTACTCCAGAAACAGATCGTGTGCACACTAAGTTAGATATACTAGTATGTCTACGGTTCTATTAATACTAAAATTATATATGAAAGACCAGTAGTAATGGGAAGTTTGCATAACAAATGTGCAAAAATTAAGATTGATGAGAGGAACAAAACATTATGTAGGCCATTTAGTAACTTTAATCTGTAGGTACATGGTTTTGTTAGGGATAAATCTATAATATACATTGTTAATCTATACACTATTTCATGAAGCCCATGATGAAAGTTCACCCCGGGTTTTTTGGTGTGGTCCGTGTTGTTCATCATTTTAGTATTTTGTGTGGTCTTATTATGTGTCTTTACGTGCCGAGTTCCGTGTGATTTGTGTTTGTTAACGTATAGTGGTGTCCAACACATACATGTATAGTGTTGTGTTGTCGTTTTTTGCTTTGTTTTTTTCCCCGTCTTGTGTACCCTATGCTGGATGGTCCTTTTTCTGCATTCTCTAACGTCTATCAAGCAGGAAATTACTCGGAGCTTTCATTCCTGTAGCATTTTATTTTGCTTAATTTTCAGCTTTTCTTATACTTTGAACTAAATGGTACAGGTACCAGAAATAAGGCAATATTCAAAATTCATAATCAAGTTGGATATCGTTCAAATAAAAACCACTAATATAAACATAATGAGCAAATAAACAAACAAAATATAGACAATTCCAAATGTTTTTATGTAAAATTTGTTAAAATCTATCCAGAAATGACTTCACAATAATTTTTGGAAAAAAATATGGTTTTGGTTGATTAGATGTGGATTTGTTTTACATACGTCAATACTTTTGGACACACACTGTAGTTTAATCCTGCCACGTTTTATTGACATGCCTGAAGCAATACAAAACAAAACGGTCATGTATTTGTGTGTTAAGTATCGATTTGGTAACTTTCTACTATTTTTCTATTGTATTTTAGGAATGTTCCGACAAAGTGATACAATGGAATATACATGCAAATTTTACAAACTAATCCTGTTCAACTGAATTGTGATGAAATATGTCTCTTTTGACAAGATAAAACTGGCTACGTGTTTATTTGTACGAAATCATTACAGAGTTAATAATTATTTATTTTAAGAAAACAACTTGAAATGTGAATTTAAATCGGAGTATTCAACTTAATTTTGCTGTTTTGCATAATTCCTTACCATATTACTTTTCTGGTCTAAAATGGTGACTAACTTTGTTGGTCTTTTTGGTTTTGGACTTTGTGTGTTCTCAATATCTCAACAATATCTTGGATTGGTCTAGATTCGGATTTATATGAAGATCGACAAGCGAAACAGAAAGCTAACGTTAACACAATAAACGGCATGGCAACTATTGTAATTAAAGCTGGTGTCATTCCGTCATTATTTGAATCCATTGTAGAAGTACATATACTAATATGTCAAATAGTCATTTATATGCTTACAAAACTGGCCAGAAACAAATTGTAGAACAAAATCCCGTGTTTATACGGACATACAAAATGTATATTTCAAACAGCCACAAATATGCTCACACCACTGGACAAAAACAAACCGTAAAACAAAATTCCGTGCTCAGACGCACATATATTTCTAACTGTCATAAATATGCTCACAAAACTTGACAAAATTTCGTGAAGCAAAATTCAGTGTTTGGATGGACGCACATATACCGGTATTTCAGACAGTCATAAATATGCTCACAAAACTTGACAAAAATAATCCGTAGAGCGAAATCCCGTGTTTAGATGTACACTATATTTCACACAGTCATAAATATGGTTAAAAAAAAACTAGACAAAAACAAATCGTCAAACAAAATTCCATGCTTAGACGCACGTGTATATGTCAAATTGTCATAAATATCCTCAAAAAACTTGACGAAAACAATTGGCATAACAAAATTCCGTGTTTGGACGCATATATATTTCAGACAGTAATGAATATGCTCGCAAAACTGGACAAAAACAATTCGTAGAATAAAAGTCCGTGTTCAGACACATATATATATTTCTAAAAGTCGTTAATATGCTCACAAAACTTGACAAAAACTAATTACATATAGAACAAAATTCCGTTATCTATAGCATAAGCATTGTATACTGACTGACAATTTTTAAATGCTTATCTTAGGCCAGTATTCCCGAAATAATATTTAATCTAATTTGATGTTTGCGTGATTCTTTTTGTATATTTTCATTGGAAAGAAATTTTATCCGATAAATATGTTGAATACGTCTATCTTAATTCCTGTTTGTTTCTTCTTTTTTTCCCTCTCATTTCCCTCGAAGTGAAATCACAAGAAAG
>MJUT01024197.1:49846-74859 GCA_002080005.1 Gigantidas platifrons
GTATAACACTGTTTTGTTAGAAAAGATACCAAAGGAGTAATCAGAAGCAGTAAATCGTAGGACAGATAATATAATGACGAAAAGGAAAAACAACAATATACAAAACTTTACACTGAAAACTAAAAATCGAGCAACACCAACCCCACTAAAAACCAGGTGCTCCGGAAGGGTGGGCAGTTCCTGCTCCATACGTTGTACCCGTCCGGTTACTTTTGTTACAAACGCGGTGATAAGTCATGAATGAGGAAAGGAATATAGCAGTGGTCATAGGTGACACAGATACTTCATAATGGTTAACCAAGTCATGGTGGCGACCGTAAGACTGTCGAAGTGATGACTTCAACTTAACCTCTAGGAACTCTTGTTTCAGTAACTTCTGTTGGAGAAGATTAAAACATGATAATTACAACAGATGACAGACTGAAAAAGCTCAAGTTGTTTTTGACCAGGTAAGTAAAAGACAGTAGAACAGATACATGTAAAATGAAACATAAGTACAAAAGCCATGACAGGTAAAATGTCTTGGTGCCGAACTGTCTTGTTACCTGGTCATGGTGCTTAACACCACTTTCAACAATATTTAAGATTTATTGGTGGAGGAAACCAGAAAAAAACCAAAGACCATGGAAGTGTTAGTATGTTTTCATTTATACCAAAGGGAAAACATATGACTTTTTGATGAGATGATGAAAAGGCCTGCTTTGTACTCCACGAACATTTCTAAATATAATGGAAGATGAATGTTCATCAATAGATACAGATAAACACAACTTTATAGGACTTCTCTTCACGTCGTGAACAAGTTGCATTCGATGAGATGATAATGATATCCACTTTGTACTACCAACATACTTAGTTTGGTTTTTATAGTGCTAGCTCTGTACGCAGACGCTCACTGATACCCTGATACTTGTAGCTCCACTCAGACACATTATCCTGATTCCGAGTCAACCAGTCTTTCTCTCTCTCCTTTATGCTAGCGAGCACGCTAACCATTACATCATCAATGAGGCTGCAGATGACAGAAGAATTATGGTTACCAAGAAACCTTAAATACTATCTCTTGACTTCTACAAATTAAATATTGAATGAAAAGATAGTGTTAAAACTATGGATAGAGAAACATGGTTCTACACAGAGGCTACTTCTTCCACAGTTCCTGGGGCCGTCGTGGTGGTGATCGTATGGTAATTGGATTTACAACTACCTGTGCAATCAGTGCCTATCACCATAAAAGTTGTGAGTTCGAACCCCATTCATGGCAAGGTGTACTCGATACAACATTATATGATAAAGTTTGTCAGTGACTTGCGACAGGTCGGTGGTTTTCTCTGGGTACCTCAGTTTCCTCCACCAATAAAACTGACTGCCACAATATAATTGAAATATTTTTGAAAGTGGCATTAAACATCATAAACCATCTACAAATTAAATATTGAATGAAAGGATAGTGTTAACCTATGGATAAAGGGAAACATTGTTTTACACACAGCCACTTCTTCCACAGTTCATGGACGACTAATGAAAATATTGTGCTTTGACCAAGGAGGATAGTCTTCCACGGAAAAAGGACACATAAGACCTGATCCACTGATTTACTTATCACCAAGAAAATATAACGTTTGACAATTTATACACAAAAAAACTAGTATTACTGTGAGCACAGCTCACTAAGATATACCCCCTGCTCCCCACATTTGTCCAACCTATTTCCATAACCAAAACATTACTGATTATTCTGACCAAAAATGAAAGGGTCCCTCCTCTCTTCACCGGTAAGCTGCTGATAAAATTTCAAAACATTCTGAGAAACACTACTCAGGTTATCATACGACATAGGGTAAAAATCCTATTTTCCCGTCATATCAAGTCTAGTAACTCTGGAACGGCAAAAGTGAAAATCATCAAAAATGAAAGGGATCCTCCTCTCTTCACAGGTAAGCTGCTGATAAAATTTCAAAACATTCTGAGAAATACTACTCAAGTTATCATACGACATAGGGTAAAAATCCTATTTTCCGTCATATCAAGTCCAATAACTCTGGAACGGCAAAAGTGAAAATCGTCAAAAATGAAAGGGATCCTCCTCTCTTCACCAGTAAACAGCTGATAAAATTTTAAAAGATTCTAAGAAACACAACTCAAGTTATCGTACGACATAGGATTTGTCTACGGACTGATGGACAGATGGATGAACATGGTGAAACTAGTATACCCCCCTACAACTTCGTTGCGGGAGGTATAAAAAAAAAACCAATGAAATAGATTAACAATAAATTTATTAATAAATTACGTTTTAGTATGTTATGTTCTTCATTTCAAAGAAAATATATCACAGGGTTAAAATTATAACATATAACAAAATATTATGAAAATAATCTCTCTATACATGTACCTGTTTAAATAACATTTTAATTAATTTGAGACATGGAAAAGAAAACTGACTGACATTCAAAAGTTAAATACACCCCAGTTAACCTACCAGTATATACATTTATAAATACTGCTTCTACCAGAATAAATTATGGTAATCTTCAAATATTAACTTTATAAAAATATACACATTTTTGTGGACACCTTGTAAGTTTCGGATCCAAAAACAATTACAGGTATATATATATAAATAAAAAAAAATCACCACACAAAATAAATTATGCAGAAATCACAGAACTCGAGACTAGTAAATAATATATTTGAAATGGACAACGAGAGGCTCACCTGAGTCTAGTCTAGTTACAAATCACAATTTGTTATCCAATGATAACTATGCATGTAGTCTAGGTTCAATTGGGCTTTCAGGGGCTGCTCTGGCTCCCAAAAAGTAGGAGCCAGAAAAATCGCCAGGTGCCATTTTCAGGTGCCAGTTTTGAAAGTCAGGAGCCAGCTAAAATTTTTACAAGGAGCCAATTTTTTCGAACCGAAACTGTGGATGGAGATTGAAAAGATATGAAAAACCTCCTAAGATGGGAACATACTCTGCAAATTAGCAACCAACTGATAAAACATAACATTGCTACGATTTTGATCTAATACAACCCAAATTGTAAACCTCTCCCCCCCACTTTTTTGAAATATTACTATGGTTTGGTCTAATACCACACAAATTGTAATAAACCCATCCCCCACCCCTTTTTGAAATGTTACTGTGCTTTAGTCTAATACCACAATAATTGTAATAATTCATATTCAGTGTTTTCCCTAAGAACAGGCAGCAGGCCAAATTGCCTGGTTCAAGCACTTTTTTGATCATTCAAATCATAAATTTTATGTAGAAATGTACTTGGAAATCCAAGTATGACCTGTTCAAAATTGCCTTTGACCTCTTACAATGAAAATTAGGGAAAACACTGCATATTTGTGTAGTCTTCAGTAGAAAAAAAATGATGTTCTCTGTCCATTTCAAATTTGTCCAATTTCTATATGTACAAAAAATGTAGATTCCTTGTAGGTAATGAAAATATAGAACAAACGTCATAAACTGAAGCAAGTTGTAAAATAAATTATTATTTCTCAGACCTCATAATCAAATTGCAACAATTGGAATAAAAATACAGTAGTTATTTTTTTTTTTATTGCAAACACGTGTCTGTTTGTAAATAGTGTTATAAATAGAACGTAATTGTTACCCGGAAGCAGATTGATAACAATCTGGATTGTGAACTGCTGATCGCACCATTTTAAAGTTTATAACTTTTTGAGAAAATCACTTTCAAAATACTTAATGGATACGATAGATTTCAATAAACATGATATCGACAATTTCATAAATGAAACGTGACAAAAAAATAGTACGTAATATATGGCGGACATTGTGACAAATCCTGCAATGAATGACGATTACAAAATTATTATGTCCACTTTTTAAATATCATATTAAATATGATACATACATGTACTGTGGCATTTTGAGTACATGTCATAACTTTAAAAAATCATTATCGTTGATTGAATTCTTTGTCCAGGTAAATCAAGCCAGGTGAGATCAAAGATTACATAATCAAAACAAAAATTCTATAATCCGTTGATTGGCTTGTAACCGCGTGCTTGTAACATGTAATAAAATTGCCATTGTAGTGTATTTTATGGATTATTGATTTTTGTTACGGTACACAGTGATTATAGATAATTTTACACAAGGAAATCTAGGCGCCAAAAAAATCGCCAGAAGCCGATTTCAGTCGCCAGTCAAGAAAAAAAATCGCAAATTGCGACATTGGCGACCGACAGCGCGATCCCTGGCTTTGTACTTTCTGAGAAGAAGATATTTAAATATTTACCAACTGGCCCATGGGTCTATTGAAAATTTTTACTGTAGTGATGGCCATCTTTAATTTCTCTTTAACATCAAAGAACACTTTCCATCCCATTTGCTTTCAAATGGTTCAGTGGTTTTAGATAAGATGTTTAAAACATTTATATGATAAAGTTCTATTGCAAACTATGTTGTGTCTGCCATCTTAAATCAATATTGTTGAAAGTGGTGTTAAACACCATAAATCAGAACAAAATAAATACTCTTTTTTTTCATGCATTGATGGTTCCTTCAAAATTTTATTTGGTCCAATTGGGAGTAGTTCTTGGTAAAAAAAATTTAAGATTTAGCCAATGAAAACCTATTATTCCAGTTATGGTCATATTGGATGCAAGATCTGAATTATTTCCGAGGACCATCCATAGACGATTACTGCACAGTGTTAATTCAATCAGCCCTGTAGATTTCAAATGAGACTAATATAAATTTGAAATTGAAATTTAACCAAATATATGGATTTTCAGTATAAATATCATTAAAAAAACAGAACATTTTAACATGCAAATAACATAAATAACATGTAAAAAAAAATCCCACAAATTATAGTGTAATACAATCATAATTTTCTACATAGAATATAAAACTGATGATCACATTAAGTAAACAAAAATAAAGAGTAACAAGGATTTCTAAGATTATGATTGTATAGAATTACATCAACCTATCACCAATAAAACTCGTCAGGATGACGTGAACTTGATTGTACAGAATTAACATCAACCTATCACCAATAAGACTCGTCAGGATGACGTGAACTTGATTGTACAGAATTAACATCAACCTATCACCAATAAAACTCGCTATGATGACGTGTACTTGAATAACAACGATATTTGATAAAGGCACTAATAACAATGAAAGAATCTTGAAATACAATTACTTGAATATTTTGAAAATTCGTAAGACCTGCTGTAATTATGGGGCAGAATTTCATAATGTCCTTCATTTCCAATGTCTTAGTTGCCCAATTGTCCATCTAGAAGTTTGTTTTGTGTAGCGGATCAATGTTTTCCTAACTAAATGGACACATGATCGAAAGAGTAATTTCCGGAATGGTTTCAGTCTTGTACGTGTTGATTCTTTTTCACATTTTCGGTAATTATTTTTGAAACATGATTAATTTCTCTCAAAAATAAACATCTTACTATTTTAAAAGATGAATTTAAAATGTTTCACTTGGAAAGTTATGTATCGATCTGTTTTTTTAATCCAGAATTTGATAAACATTCTGATCACATTTCCTAGATTATACAAGTCCTCATTTCCGGATACAAATAAAATGTGGCCAACAAATTTGTGGAGTGGTCTCAACTTTAGGAAGAGGAAGAAAGCAGATGGCACAGGCTAAGAAACCAGTTTTAGGCGAGAGAAAAAGACCAAATATGAACAAGAAAAACATGAGAGGATCAGGAGGAACTGTTCTATGATTATGACCTGCAAATTGTGCATTCATTAATTATGATTATTTGTTTCAATAAACATTTGAAAACATGCTAAATTACTTGAAAAAAATGGTGTAGTTTTTTATTAGGTATGTCGACAAATCAGGACCAGCAGAAAGTCGGTAGGAGTAGTTCAGCAGATGAAATTTTCTTTCAAAAGGTCTGTTGATACAATACAGGAATGCATAGATTTGATTGCAATTTGCACATTCTGTAAGGCACTTTGTGAATACAGATCTAGAAATATCCTTCCCTATAATAAGGTTCAGCAACTCATTTTGCACATGAAATATATTCAAAATTTATGTAGCCAGCTTGGCACAGGCCAAATTCTAGTCGTTTTTTGTTTTTTGGCCCCTGTTAAATTTTAATCATGATTTAGTAACCAAAATATTTTCTTTTAAAAATGCACATCAGCAAGAGGCTCCTATAAAAATAATCTGAATATTCAACAATTGAACAAATTATCTGGTACCGATATTTTCACAAATATTTCAATCATCAGTACAGTTTGAGTAAGCACTAATATTCATACCTTTCATTTCTTAATTAACGGTGGTATTTTAAAAACATACAAATATTAAAAAAAAAAAATCTTTAATGCTGTTTCGCTATTTTGAACTTCCTCTTATTAATACCAGGGCTCGAAATTAACGCTAGCAAGCAGGCAAATTGCTAGTTGAAATTTCAATTTGCCTTAATTTTGCTAGTGAATAAAGTTAGAACTAGCAGAATTTTGCTAGTTGTAAAAGATTATGTGTTCAGAATCATACATGTATCTGAACTATGACAAACGTGTAAATTTGTTTTCTCGTATGATCGGTAAAGATCGCATTGACTTCATAAAAAAGGACGGTATAGTTACGTATTTGTCCGAGAAATACGAACAACCATACTGGTTCCCGATTTTTAAAATAACATCTGGTTGTAATTTTTACAGTTCAAGTTACCAGTCGAAATGTCAAAAAGAAGAAAAGTTTCCTGATCACGATCACGACGTTACAAAAATTACGAAATTCTTTCGCCAAGTTTCAGGTAGATTTATAATTGTGATTATAGTGTTTACAGTGATTAAGAGGAAATAATCGTGAAAATCGTTGTGTGACAGCTGACACTATCGTATGAACGCAGCCTGTCTGCTTGCAAGAATGGCAAGATTACGATTTTCGTTTCTCCAACTTTGGCCTAGCTAGAGTCTAGAGTAAATCACTTATCGTGTTTTTAACAGAAGTGATCTCATAATTTTATTCAAATAATTATTATTTCTCTGTTTCCAGCTTGATTACCTCTAACTCATCTCTTTTATACAATTTTCACACAAAAAAAAGCAAAGAAAAAAAATTAACAGACAGGCATATTTCCTTTACTGGCTTAACAATAATTATTCTGTCACATTACATTATGAAAGATAAAACAGACAAGCCAGTCATTAGTTATTATCTTGGTAATAATTATATAATTATTTGAGATGAAAAAAGTTTAGTAAATGCAGTGATGCAGCATACCCACAGCTTTTTTTTCATTTCAAGGTACATGTACCCCAACTCCACCAATATGGGGATACATGGAATTTTTTGAGGGTACAGTGTGTGGCTCTTTATATTACTGTCCAATAAAACATTGTTTAAAACACTGTATGTTTTCATATGATATGGCCATTCCCCATGAAATATTAATGCGTGTTTGTTCATTTCGGGTACATGTTTCTTTTAAGAAATAAATCATGGAAGCCAGAATGTCCGGGAGCAATTTACTTAATGGTCAAGGACGCCTTTCACAATGAGATATAGTCAGAGACAGTGAATTGCTTAATCTAATAAAACACAGTCTGTTTGCTAGTAGATTTTTATTTAACTAGCAAAGTTTTGCTTGTGGTGAAAAAAGTTAATTTCTAGCCCTGAATACTATATTGGTAGTTTGATTAGCAAAATTCACCCAAAGAGAAATTATTCATTGAAATTGAATCCTTTTCTAATTATTTTCAAGTACATGTATAATAAATTATTCATGAAAACAATTTACCATAAACAAAAATCACTCACTTTACTGCCCTAAAAAACTCATTTAATTTTACTTTGGATGTAAATGATTTTTTATGTTCTTTAACCAAGGGTACCAAAATATGGAATGTAATACAAAGTCAATCATTCAGGAACATTCAAAAGTTGTGTCCCTTTATCAAGCTAGGTAAGGGAGTTAATAAACAAATCTCACAAATTATTTTGTTATCTCCCTTTAATACCTAACATGGATTTGTGAGATACTTTAATACAGTTTTTCATTTAAAATGAATTCTACAGAAAAAAAGGAATGTATTATGCATAGCAGATAAAAAATACATCAGTTGTGATACACACATTTCACCTTGTGAACCCATAAATATCTATGAGATGTATAATTTAAGCTGATTGTAGATTGCATGAGGTGAAATATTGTATATATTATAATATTATAAGCAATTTCATGAATCAATGAAATAGCAAGAGAATATATATCTATATGAAATTGCATGAAATAATTTATATAAATATGGCACTAAAATTTCCCAATAATAATATAAATCGTCTTCATTAGACATTTTCCTTCAGATTTTGAGTTTCCTTATGATTTGTCAGTCTATCAGATTCTCCTGTGCATGCCAACAATATGGCCACAGCTTGGACACGTATGTTTCACATCCTGGAGGCCATCCACACAAAATGGAATCAAACAGCACCCAAGCCAACATCTGAAATATAGGCAATATATATACGTGTATATATATATACCGGTAATTAAGACACATGCAATGTTTCTGAGCGAGTGAGTGATTGTTTTTTTTTAACAAACATTCTAAGTTGGATTTTTATAGATCTAGTTCACTAAAACAACAGTCCTCAGGTAAACATGTTTCTCCACTCTAGTTTGACACTTTATGCTGTTTCCATGTCAACCAATATTAGCTCTTACTCTTTAGTGTTGCATGCTTATTGTAGAAGCAACAAATATCAATTTTGTTTTTTTCTATTGTGGGAAACACAAGAGATAGCGCATAGTTACATTGTTTCCTTTGCATTTTCTGAAATTTCGGAATAAAAATTAAAAGATTTTCCCCAAAAACTTGTTGTCCCATCTCTTACATATAAGAAATTGTCCAAGATATTCATATTTACAGTCTTCATGTAGAAACATTTAAAATCAAATCATTTTTTACTCAACACAAGAGAGATAAGATAATGATAAAACAAGACTAAAATCTCAAAAACAGTTCAGTAGAGTAATCTTCTTATGGATCAATCAATCAATCAATCACATCATGTAACAATTCCATTGTCTGTGTAGTTACTCACGGGAAATTTTTGTAGATTTCAGAACATATTTTTGGCCCTGGCAGCCATTTCCAATCTGCACTAAAATCTCTTAATAGTTCACCCAGTGCAGATTCCTGTCAAGTTTGTGTTCACTCAACATAGTGGTCTTAGAGAAGACGAATGAGTGAGTGAGTGAGTGAGTGATTATTGTTTAATGCCAACTCAGCTATATCATGTCGAGAACAAGTTAATTTCCAATGAGATGATGATGAGGTCCACTTTGTAATAGACGAACATGCTTAGTTGGATTTTTTTAAATAGTAACAACAGTCTGTGGATTGACGTGCCCACATTATCCTGATACCAAGCCAACCAGTCTTTGTTCTTTCTCCTTAATGCTGCATGTTTAGTGGAGAAGTAACAAATACCAATGTTACAGTCCTCAGGCTCTTGGTTTGACCTGATCGGGGCTCGAACCAACGATCTATCACACTCGAGACGAGCACACCAACCATTACACCACCGATGCAGTTAACAAGATTGAACTTTACAACAGAAGTATGCTAAGTAATGGCAATATATTACTCATGTGGCCCTTCAGGTTAAATGTCATGATCACATCAGTTAATACCTACCCAAACAGACAAATAAGTCCTGCGGACAACCATGTTAAAATACCCCCTTCATAATCCAAACTGGTTGATATTGAAGCTTGACAATTGGGACATGTAATCACTTTGGAATAAGGACCAAATCCTTGTTGGACAACAATTATTGGCTGCTTGGTGTTTACATGTATATTAGTCTGTTGTGCTGGATATTGACCTACAAGTAAAGCAAATTAATACATTATTATGCAAGTAAAAAAATATGTATTTATCAAAATCCCAATACATTTTTTACATCAATATATCTTTTAATAAAACCGTAGATATCTAATTTAGTGTGCACCATGCACGATGCATTTCTGGAAAAACCATTCATCAGGTATGCTCCTAGTCAACATATTAGAAAGCCAAATCATTTTAAAATACTTCCCAATTCTCTGTATAAGCTTTGCAAAGTTTCTTAAGCCTGAAGGTGGGGTGCAATGGTCGCAATCATATGATATTTAACTCAGATCAGCATATATATATATATGCACTCTTTTAAATACTTATATTCTCTCAGCTCGATTACCAAGGCAACTGTGGAAAAACGAACTCATACAACTTTACATTTATCTATAAAGTTTGTCAGTTAATGTAGTTGTGGAAAGTTGGTGGTTTTCTCTCGGTACGCTGATCTGATTTACCATGATATATCTTAAAACATAATTATTACATGACTGTAATTTAGCTGGCATACGATGGGCTTAAAACTGATTAAGAGGTTTTGACTACTTGTGATATCACCTTCTCAGCTAAAATAGATCCTGGCAGGTGTCTGGAAAGTGATATCACCCTCGCAAGGCATAAAAATAGATGGGGGGAAACCCAGACTTTTGCTATCCTATATATCAAATTCGTTCTTTCATTGTTCAATAACCAATGACTGAATGAGATTGCTTTTAACATTTGTTTTTCTGCTGAATCATAAACAAGCACTCAAAAATTGTGATATTTTATTGGCATGACGATGTATTTGTAACTTAAGTAGATAACATTAAAACATTTTCATGAAATAAAACAATCATTGACATTGGAATAGGTTGCTATTTGGTTTATCAACCTTTAAAAATACATATTCACCTCGTCTGCGGCTCTGTGAATATTACATTTTTTCAGGTTGATAAATCCAGATAGCAATCTATTCGAAAGTCAATAATTGTATATTACTTAATGTGATGTAAAAAAATCTTATCTCCCTTATGTCCCTTTCAAGTTTCTGGTTATTGATGAGTGAGTGATTGTTGTTTAATGCCAAATGAGCAATTTATCAGCAATATCATGGCAAGAACAAGTTACATATTGATGAGATGACGATGATGATGATGTCTGATTTGTTCTAGATCAATAACTGAGTTGGACTTTTACCGTGCAAGTTCACTGAAACAACAGTCTACGGGTAGACATGTCGCTCCACTCAGACACATTATTTTGATTCCGAACCAACCAATCTTTGCTTTTACAATGTACTCCTTAGTGATACGTACTTAGCAGAAAAGCAACAAATATCAATTTCATAGTCTTTGGAATGATCAATGATCCGACCAGGGATAAAACCCACATATACCACACTCGAGGTAAGCATACTAACCATTATACCACCGATGTGGTTCAGGTTAATGGTGATATGATGAAATATCAACTTTGTAAGGAACCATCCAATGCCCAGTCTGCCAGTCACATACAGTCTGGGTTTAGTCATGTTTGTAGTACCGGTAATGAAGAAAATGCCTTTATTCATATTCCCATAAGGTTCTATGTTAATAAGTTTGATGGCGACCAATACACAAAATTATTATATACAGGCCCATCTAATGAGGGTGATGGTAAACTGAGAAACGAAATGAAACGAAAATAAAATCCAACGAAATCTGTAAAGTATGAAAACGAAATCCAACAAAATGTAACGAAATCTGTAAAGTAAGAAAACGAAATCCAACGAAATGAAACGAAATCTGTAAAGTAAGAAAACGAAATCCAACAAAATCTGTAAAGTAAGAAAACGAAATCCAACAAAATCTGTAAAGTAAGAAAATGAAATCCAACAAAATCTGTAAAGTAAGAAAACAAAATATAACGAAAAGAAACGACGAAATCTATAAAGTAGGAAAACAATATCAAATGAAAAAAGAAGAATTCTATAAAGTAAGACAAAAATTGAAAGGAAATAAATGTTTATTCTTTGTAAACACTATTAGAGATATCCAAAAAAATTACGTAACTCGACCTAAGCTACCGATCGAGACATATCTTTAAATACCTATGGTCAGGAAGCATGACGCACGGGATCCTACCTTGAAGTTTGATTGAAAATTACAATAATATTCAGCATTCATTCAAATACTAGCATTCCACATCTCAGTATTTTCCATTTGATACCGACAGGATGCGCACTTCAGATTGATTTATTTATTTAAGGAATATTTGAAATTGTTGAACAGGTTATACGATATATAACTTGGCTTGGGTCAGTTTACGCTTAATAAACCACGAAGCGGTTTATGAAAAACGTAAACAGACCCAAACCAGATTATCAGGTTATACAAGTATAACCTGTTCAACAATTTTAAATATTCCTTATAATTTAATTTTTAAGACAAAATTTAATGATTCCTCGATTTTAATTACGATTATTTCATATGACTATTTGAATTTGTCGTTGGCGGTTGAACACGTTGGTGACGTCACAATACCAACCCAGGTTATCGAGTATATCCAAAATGTTCTCCAGGCGGAGCCAATCAGATTGCAGTATTCACATCAAATTAAATTACTGTTGTTTGTTTGACATTCAGTCGCTAATATTTCATGCATAATCGGGACGAGAACAAGTTGAAAAAAATCAATTTGATAAAGAAAAGTGAGGTTGGGATGGGAAACAGGAAAACATTTTTTGACTGCCAATGCCTGGAAAATGGGAGAGCTGGATAGGGGAGGAAAATTTTGCCATCTGTAGCAGTCCCAAGGTAGCATAGGGGCATACTCTTACGAAATCTACAGATTTATAGAAACATCAAATTTGAACTTATGTATCCGTTCTCGTTATATATAGCGTTTTATGTAATACGATAAGCAGGGCTTTCAATAAGTTTTGAAGTAGCAGGATATTTCCAAAAAGTAGGTGGAGAAATGTGCCGACATTTTTCGGCCGGGGGTTTGGGGGCCGCTAAAGGCTACCAACAGGTCAAAGGCAGTGCCCTTGTAGGGGGTCCAGGGGACAAAGCCCCCCGGAGGCTCCAGAAAACACTGTTTTTTATATCCATCAACAACTGTGGAGAGCTGCAATTTCAGTAAGCTCAATAAAGAATTTCGCAGAACCGAAAAAATATCAAGCTTTTCCTGCAGTGGGTGCTTTCAACCAAGGGCTACCAATTTTCCATTTCTCGTTTTAGTAACGCAAACTAACTGTATATTAATATTTTTTCTGAACATTATCTGTTAAAACAAGTCTGCTTTGAAGTAAACATTTTGTGGAATTTTTTTTTTATATAAATAAAGCAAAGTAATTTATTTAAATTCACAGATAAATACAAAATTTAGTGGATCTTTACAACCATTTGTCTTAATCAGGAAAAAGCTTGTAATATTTGTCCATTTCAAAGGTTTCAATATTTACCAAAAGCCTAAATCAAGTCCTCTATCATATTTTGAACAAAAGACATGTTTAAATTTGGTGCCAAATTGATATCCGCCTCCAATAATTTTTACCTGTCCGGTCCAGGGTGATTCTTGTCAGTGTTCTAGCTAGGATTTAAGAAGGGCAGGGTGCAAAACTGGAAAGGGGCAATTTTATGCGTACGACCTGTATATAAAAGGGCAATATGTCAGGGGGGGGTCTGAATCAATTAATTTTCTCTTTAATGTGTTAATCTGGGGTCATCCCAAAATGTCTACAGGTCAATTTTGGTTAATTAGACATTTTTTTTCCAAAATGTCTACTCCCTGATAGATTAAAGTTTATTCTGAAAATGTCTACAGGTACATGTAATTTTCTTATGTCACTTAAAATATTTCACGAGTTGCTGTATAAAGTACCATGATATAGCTGTTAATCTGTGGTTCATTTGCTTCATTTTGGTTTCTACTAAAAATAAAGAATGTTGTCTAGAAAAAAGGAAACAATATAAACCCAAAGTAGAACAAAATTTGATATAATTGAGCTTATGCAAATTATGGATCAATTTATACCAGTGTTGTCCACAACACTGGTATAACTGTAAAATTTGTCAAAATATCTGTAATATTGGATACAACCATACTGGTTTATATTTGACCTTTTATCCAAAATATTTAATTATTCGATATTGTGGGTGTAAATAAGGTGCATATAAGTACAAGTTATATATTGTGGGTGTAAATAAGGTGCATATAAGTACAAGTTATATATTTGGTGGTTTAAACTTGGACGTCAATACAGAAGGAAGAAGAAGTAATGAATATCTATTTATGCCTGTGTGTTATTACTACAGGTAATGTATAGAACTGGTTGTTGCTAAATATTGTCTTTGTTNCAGTTTAAGTAGACAGGTTTTTATTTCAGATTAAACTTAAGTGGTTTTATTGTGTTTGATAATAAAATATTGTAAATGACATATTTAGATTTTGTTAATTTTGGTTTGTTTCAAGTATATATATAACAAAGGGAAATAACTCATTTTTTTTTATCAACTTGCGAAGTTGAAAATACGATGTCAAACTTTTGTTTTCCTTTGCCACTTTCTTTGCATTTTCTTTCAAACGTCTTTCCCGGGAAGGCATTGTACTTAAAATTTCAAATATTGATATTTTCGTTCATTAAAGCATTTCTGAGATTGCGACTTTAATTTTGTCAATGTGAATGTCCTTGAACTTCATCAAAGCATGGAGAAATGATACAAGAAAAGAGTTTTGATCTGGCATTTCACTTTAGTTTTAATCAAAATAAATTATGGACAAATTGGAGATCAAACAGGGCTCTATTATACAACAAACACTGTATTTTATACTGGATAGTCGGTCCTGTGGAAACCAATGTTTTCCAGACCAAATTTATTTTTACCGGATTTGTTTGGGAATCTCTGGGATACAGTACTAGTCCTGAACAAATCTCTCGACCAATGAAAAAACGTGTATTAAATAGTATATCGGAAAGCTCTTATTCCAGGAAGCAAAAAAAATATATAAATAAAGCGCCGTAAATATAGATTTATTATCGAAACACGACAACAATATTGACATGATTGAAATAAAATTTCAATTTTTTTCCCAACAAAATAGCCGGTGGTCTTTCTCTAAATAAACGGTGAAAATCGCCGGCTACCGGCTTCTATTGAAAGCCCTGGATAAGGTATTCAGAGAGGAAATATGGAAACAAAGTTCATGTCCAAGTCCTCAGTTGCTAAATACAATGTAAGTGTATGCAGGTATGAGAACATGCGTTTCCCATGTATGTAATAAGGTTATAATGTGTATGAAATCAAGAATAATAACTCAAAATAATAAATTGGTAGTCTGATTACACTGGAATTTTCTTCTTCTTATCTTATCCCCCCAGGAGAGAAGTATACTAGTATTGTTTTACCCGGAATTCCTCCTAATACTTTTAACCAGGATGTAAACTTTTGTAGTGTTTAAGCTTTTGAAAGTTTGTTTGTAGGCCACTTCGCATACCGTCGTCAGTGCCCCCCACCCCCGAATTGCAACCGAATATAGAATATTGTCGTGGATCTGTTTTTATGATTATAGAAACAACGCAAAGAAAAACTTGACCGACGCAACCGGCAATAATTGCACAAAGTTGGACATTTCTGTTGCAAAATAAATTCTGAGGAGAGAATAATACCGGATAATTTTCATAATTTTGGAATCTGCTAATTATGGCCCACCAACATCGTTGGGAGTATATATATTTTTATCTGTCCGTTGTTTCACTACAGCCAAACGTTACTTTAGTACAACCGTTTATATGTAATATTTCATGTTTATATGAAATTGTATACAAACGGCGGAAATGTGCTATCCACACGAGCATTTTTTTTTAGAAAAAAAAAATGGATATCAATTGATCTGAATTAAGTGGCATTGTGTCATTTTAACAATGGGAATGCAAAGCGTGATGTTTCCTCTCACCGTGGATTGATAATGACATTGAAAATCATTAGGATTTTAGAGCTTTTTCAGTCACTAAGTGTGAGCCAAAAAAAATGTGACTTTCTCTTTTGACCCGTGACCTTTAAAATCAATTGGGGATCTATAGATCTTTGTTACAAAATGTAGTACTAAGTGTATACTAACTTTGATTAATCAAAATCCATTGTACCCTGTTGACAAGAGTGTTCACAAGAAAAGATACGGACAGACACTAGCCGTTATTATATCCCCGCAACTTTTGTTGGCGAGGGGATATAATTAATAACAAATAATGATAGAAATAATTATAAAAACCTGTTAGTGTAAACCTTCCCTTTCCAAATGTCCGAAAAATAAGGCTCACAGAGAGTACGTCATGTGATGTTCGCACGACCGTCGTGAGACACATTCTACTTCGAAATCGCATGATAATGGCACGAATGTGGTGCAACATTAGCGGAAATCCTGCGACGGTCCATAAATTTAAAATTAACACTGATTAAATATATTCATTACTTTGTGATTATAAGACTTTATTAAAACGATGATCGTGCAACTCTAAATGAGCTTTAACTCTTGAACGTCAATTCATTTCAGTCTTTTCGTTTTCTTACTTTACAGATTTCTTCGTTTCTTTTCGTTATATTTTGTTTTCTTACTTTACAGATTTCGTTGGATTTCGTTTTCTTACTTCACAGATTTTGTTTCATTTCGTTGGATTTCGTTTTCTTACTTTACATATTTCGTTGGATTTCATTTTCTTACTTTACAGATTTCGTTGGATTTTGTTTTCGTTTCGTTTCTTTTCGTTTCTCAGTTTACCATCACCTGACCTGTCTAATGAACATTCCTACAATATCACAATCCAATAAAAAAGTCAATCAGCCCAAAAGTTTCGGTCCAAGAAGACTTTTGACAATTTCCATCACAATTGACTGTTTCTTACCAATTGTCTAAATTGTATATAATCATGGATAGTCAACAAGGTTTTGTGCCTGTGTCTGTGATCAACAACAAACAACATTTTTTTTAAAATCAATTCCCAATTTACCTTGTTGTGGGGGGTATGGTGTCGGTTCATACTTTGGTGGAGCTTCCTGTGGGGTTTCTGTGGTAGCCTGATAGGATGGAGGCTGGTCTTCATTTAATTTGTTGTACGACATTTTACCTAAACAACTTTTTAAAGTTTTTATTGTGATGATTCATGACACAAGTTCTGATTCATCTAAAGACCAACATAACCAGAATAAAACGAATGTACTGTAATGAAATATTTTGTAACGCATCTTAAAGACATTCGAAATTCTACACGAAAATTTAATTACTTAAGTTATTTATCATTTTCCATTTCATACAGGAATGAACAAAAGTGACAAATAAATACAATATCAAATTCTACTGTAGTATTGGCTATTATATTTTGTTGGTATTTGGTAGGACTACAAAACAAGAGAAATAACTCTTTAAGTTTGTCATGTGATGAAAAATCATTCCATAATCCCCTGATCATTCTGAAAAGCCAAAAACGAAAGTTTAAATATTTGTAGGGCCCTACAGGTAACAGCCTCTGGTAATTGTACACCAGCTTTCTATTTTGTGTTCCATCAGACAAATGTATTACTCAACTTAGCATTCGGTCTCTCATCTACATCTACATCTACATCTTCTTCTTCTTCCCGTCAGGAGTGTACTCATACTTGAGTGTTGATACTCCGTGCATGACCAAACTGTACAGGTAAAAACAGTGCAGATATAAACAGTGACAAGATAAAAGATAAAATTATATACAAAAAATTTATTTACAGACTGAAGTTTGGTGTTTAGTAGTAATGGGTTTGGGCCAATGATTTAAATTGGTCCAAAGTGGATGCCATGAGTGTTGCATGTGGCAAAGAATTCCATAAGACAACTGTGTTACATCTTACATCTTCCATCTTCTTCTTCTTCTGTATGCCCTTTGTAGGGCAACCATACCATTGGTACGTAGAACAATGGTGCTATTATCTACAGTGCGTTGTGTGCCGGTGCTGTATCCACAGTGAATTGATTTGCCTATTCCACCATACTTGATATATACATATAATATATATTTACACTCTTAAAATTTGTAGCTCGATTTAATTTTTTTTTTTTTTAAGTTAAAATAATTAAAATATCTAAAAACGAGGCGGGTTTAAAAGGTAAGATATGGGTTTTATATACCCACACACATTATAACATTAAAAGTTTTCAAGTGTACGTGTTTTAACGAAGATATATATCGCCCATTTTTTCTTGACCCTCAAAGTGAAACAAGCTTCATAAAATAATAGATTTTAGGTTTGTAAATTTTGTAAATAATTTTATCTTGCAAACATCTCTTACTTTTTAGTAATTAAAAGTAATACCTTTTTTTTTAATACTAATTACCCTGTCAGTAAATGCCAAGTTGTTAGTAAACAGTAACCATGTAACGCACAGGCACTTGTCTAAAAAAAAAATACCCCCAATTCCTTTACATAACACAAGGTTCTTATGTTTATAACAGAAAAATAATTTCGACCGTCTCATCAATTTCGCGATTTTTTCGATCGGTCTACAAAGCTTCGGTTTTGGGACATACATAGCCTTTATCTACATTGATTTATCTACAAAAGCATGTATAACACACCTACCTCAGCTGTCTATCAACAACGTCACAGCCCATTTGAAAGACGTCAGACCTACCATCATCTTAATCTCGCAACGAAATGGAAATGTATGAATTTTCCCGCTTTTGTTAACATACAGGTTTCTGGTCCTTTTCATTGGATCTCATGAAAAGCCTAGAGACACTCGAAAATATTGGATTCTTGTTGTTTCTATAAATAGAAACTCAAATGAATTTGCAAACCCATGTAACAACCTATGTCTAACTAGACATAATATCAACAATCTTTTTGCACAATTATATTAAGAATAATCATTTGTTTTTAGAGAATTCATCAAATTTTTTTGACAACGTTTATTTCATTTATTCATTCAGTTCGATCATGCGACCTAAATTTGTAGCTATTTCCATTTCGTTGTGAGATTAAGATGATGGTAGGTCTGGCGTCTTTTAAATGGGCTGTGACGTTGTTCATAGACAGCTGAGATAGGTGTGTTATACATGCTTTTGTAGATAAATCAATGTAGATAAAGGCTATGTATGTCCCAAAACCGAAGCATTGTAGACCGATCGAAAAAATCACGAAATTGATGAGCCGGTCGAAATTATTTTTCTGTAAACATAAGAACCTTGTGTTATGTAAAGGAATAGGGAGGTAATTTTTTTTGAGACAAGTGCCTGTGATGTAACGACATGGTTTACCTTTTAAAAGTATCAAACTTAATAATAATATTATAAAAAATACTGATACATATAATATAAATGAACCCAATCCCTTTAAAATATTCAATTGGTTCCTATATGTTTTTAGTTTTTAGTTTTAAATACTAAAAAAATAAAATATTTTACCGTGTGACAGGTGCTCCACAGTGGAGGAATCTATGAAAAAAAGAAAAGAAAGAAGTTTTAATGCATTAATCACAAAGCTCATTGTTGCAGTTTGATATTGATTTCATTGTCTGTGTTGTTGTTAATAATGGAAATACTGACAAGATGCCAACTGAGTAACAAGCACCCCCCCCCCCCCAATATGGAATTTAATTACTAATACTATGTATTCAAATTCAATATTTCACTAGTCTCTTCATGATCATTGTATGTACAATGCACAAAAATGTATCTCTTTAAAGGGACCACCAATCTTGAAACGATACCTTGTCTTCTTATCTCGGCTACTATAATTAAAATTTTTATTCTTTCTGTTGTAGATAAACGACAATCAACATGGCAAATTATGGCTCCACCAGAGAATACAGAGATGATCCAAGTTATACACCATACATGGATGGTAGATCAGGTAAGGGTCTATAGGGGGTAAGATGGCTCCACCAGAGAATCAGAGATGATCCAAGTTATATACCATACATGGATGGTAGCTCAGGTAAGGGTCTAAAGGGTAAGATGGCTCCACTAGAGAATACAGAGATGATCCAAGATATACACTATACATGGATGGTAGATCATGTGAGGGTCTAAAGGGGGTAAGATGGCTCCACTAGAGAATACAGAGATGATCCAAGTTATTCACTATACATGGATGGTAGATCAGGTAAGGGTCTAAAGAGGTAAGATGGCTCCACTAGAGAATACAGAGATGATCCAAGTTATACACTATACATGGATGGTAGATCAGGTAAGAGTCTATAGGGGGTAAGATGGCTCCACTAGAGAATACAGAGATGATCCAAGTTATAGACCATACATGGATGGTAGATCAGGTAAGGGTCTATAGAGGGTAAGATGGATCCACTAGAGAATACAGAGATGATCCAAGTTATACACCATACATGGATGGTAGATCAGGTAAGGGTCTAAAGGGTAAGATGGCTCCACTAGAGAATACAGAGATGATCCAATTTATACACCATACATGGATGGTAGATCAGGTAAGGGTCTAAAGGGTAAGATGGCTCCACTAGAGAATACAGAGATGATCCAAGTTATCCACCATACATGGATGGTAGATCAGGTAAGGGTCTAAAGGGGTAAGATGGCTCCACTAGAGAATACAGAGATGATCCAAGTTACACACCATACATGGATGGTAGATCAGGCAAGGGTCTAAAGGGGGTAAGATGGCTCCACTAGAGAATACAGAGATGATCCAAGTTATACACCATACATGGATGGTAGATCAGGTGAAGGTCTAAAGGGGGTAAGATGGCTCCACTAGAGAATACAGAGATGATCCAAGTTATACGCCATACATGGATGGTAGATCAGGTAAGGGTCTATAGAGGGTAAGATGGATCCACTAGAGAATACAGAGATGATCCAAGTTATACACCATACATGGATGGTAGATCAGGTAAGGGTCTAAAGGGGTAACACTAGAGAATACAGAGATGATCCAAGTTATACACTATACATGGATGGTAGATCAGGTAAGGGTCTAAGGGGGTAACACTAGAGAATACAGAGATGATCCAAGTTATCCACCATACATGGATGGTAGATCAGGTAAGGGTCTAAAGGGGTAAGATGGCTCCACTAGAGAATACAGAGTTGATCCAAGTTATACACCATACATGGATGGTAGATCAGGTAAGGGTCTATAGGGGGTAAGATGGACCCACTAGTAGATGATACGGAGATGATCCTAGTTATCCACCCTATATGGATGGTAATTAAGGTAAGGGGGTCAGATGGATACACTAGCAGTCTGCGCCAAAAACCACCATCCCTATGCTCCTGTCTAGTAAAAATTAGTTCGGGCTAGTAAAATTTGCATAGAATTTGCTTAATCAAATAGAAAATATTCTTCTAAAATGCTATTTGGGCTAGTTTGTCAAAATGTCTTGGTATAGACTGCACTAGACAATACAGATGACTCTTGTCAGAGTTTAGTTATGACAAATTAGGTTAAAGGGAGAAGATTGATTTAATGTTTTATTGATAAGGGACATAACTTTGTAAGAACACATTTAATGCAGATGTCTGTTTTACAATACTTGTACATAGAAAAACTCAACCTAACCATGAAAACACATGATGTTATATGCAGCATCTGGTTTTAACATAGTTAAATTGTACAAGTTGTATGTGTAATGATACAGAAATGATGCTCGTAAGATATCATACCATCTTACTTTATTACAATGATCTAAGATATCATACCATCTTACTTTATTACAATGATCTAAGATATCATACCATCTAATTACTTTATTACAATGATCTAAGATATCATATCTTACTTTATTACAATGATCTAAGATATACCATCTTACTTTATTACAATGATCTAAGATATCATATCTTACTTTATTACAATAATCTATGATATCATACCATCTTACTTTATTTCAATGATCTAAGATATCATACCATCTTACTTTATTACAATGATCTAAGATATCATACCATCTTACTTTATTACAATGATCTAAGATATCATACCATCTTACATTTTTTGTACTTTTACAATGATCTAAGTTATCATATCATCTTACTTTATTACAATAATTTATGATATACCATCTTACTTTATTACAATGATCTAAGATATACCATCTTACTTTTTTACAATGATCTAAGATATCATACCATCTTACTTTATTACAATGATCTAAGATATCATACCATCTTATTTTATTACAATGATCTAAGATGTCATACCATCTTACTTTATTACAATGATCTAAGATATCATACCATCCTATTTTATTACAATGATCTAAGATATACCATCTTACTTATTACAATGATCTAAGATATCATACCATCTTACTTTATTACAATGATCTAAGATATACCATCTTTTACTTTATTACAATGATCTAAGATATCATACCATCTTACTTTATTACAATGATCTAAACCGAACCCTGTAAAATTAGAATCCTCTATAAACATAACTTTAAATAACTTCCCAATGTAAGAAATCTGAATTATTTAACCTGTGTAAACCAAATACCTGTCAATTCCTAATACAAAAGTTGGCTTTAAGTATGTTTGGTTCAGACAGGTTTCACTGAGTATCTTGTTTGACTTGTCACTGCAGTACATCTATTTAATTAAGAAATATTGATGTGGTCTTTATATTGAGGTTTTTATAAATGAGTGATGCATTTAATTATGTGTAACAAATGTAAAATTGTTCATTAAACATACATGTATGTACATTTTTGTATTCTTTTAATGGTGGATTTTTTTGTAATTTTTCACTAAAAATATTTCTGGCAGATTTTGCAAGAATTAGAAATGTTTTGTTTTAAGGATGTTTTTCAGTAGTGATTGCTATTGAAAGTTATTTACCAATGATTTATGTATTTCAATAGTCCCTCTCTTTAAAGGCCACTCATGCTACAATAAAGCAGTGGCCTTATATATGAGAGGTGATTTCTGTTGAGGAAGACACTTAAGTAGTATTTTACTATCTCATTACATCTAAAATCTTACCTCTCTTGACTGAGGCGGACAAACTTGTAGTATTTTGCCATCTAAAATCTGGCCTGATTAGAGGGGGTGGGCTTTGATGGAAACGATCATATAAAAGGGGTTTTACTGTAGACAGGTGTTTATTTTGAACAGGTTTTGACTGAACATATTTTTCTTTTGCAGATGGTAGATTTGGTGACCTATGTAATGAAATCAGTGAAAACATTTCTACAATAAATAATGGAGGTGTGTATTCATCCCCGGCATATTATATATTTTTCACAGTATACAGGTGTGGAGGAAGTACTAATTTTTGTGATTTGAATAAAATTTACCGTTTGAGGCTCTTAATTTCAAATATTGTTTGTAGTTATTGTCCATATGCCCTAATAAAAACACTGTAGAGATTTATTTACATATATGGATTTATGGTTACATTGTACTTCTAATTATTTTAATTTTGTATGTAGATTAAAGAAATGTAATGGTCGAGTTATTATAGAATAATAAACGTTAGAGAAAAAGGGATAATTTAGAGAAAATGGCAACATTGGGTACACAAGACACAAGACGAAGACAAACAAAACAAAAAACACAACACAATATGTGTTGGACACCACTATATGCAAACAAACAGATATAAAGTGAATAAGACATGAGCCCTCCTACAAACAACTGGAGGTAAAGACGAACTGAACAACATGTAATGATTCTGGGGAGTGTATTCATGGATGCGGTTCATACTGTAAATGACTGCACATAAAAACAAAAATGCTTGTAATTGTAAATGATGGGAATACACTTGAGTACGGTAGATTAGATCGTGGGTTTGAGCCACGGTCAGGTAAAACAAAAGACTATGACATTGGTATTTGTTGCTTCATGCTGAGCCACGGTCAGGTCAAACCAAAGACTATAACATTGGTATTTGTTGCTTCGTACTGAGTCACGGTCAGGTCAAACCAAAGACTATAACATTGGTATTTGTTGCTTCATGCTGAGCCACGGTCAGATCAAACCAAAGACTATAACATTGGTATTTGTTGTTCTCTGATAAGCATGCAACATTAAGGAAAAATACCAAAGACTGGTTGGCTACATGTAGTAATCAGCTTTATATACCTTGCATAAGAGGAATAATTGGTTAATTCAAATATTTATACCTCAGCAGGGGACATCGTTGCTATGAACTACCACTGATGTCGTGAGTTCGAATCTCGATCAGGGCGAGATGAACAATATTATGTGATAAAGTTTGTCAGTGACCTGCGACAGGTCGGTGGTTTTCTGCGGGTCCTCCAGTTTCCTCCACCAATAAAACTGACCGGCATGATATACCTGAAATATAACTCAGTAATTGGTCCTTTTGACCTTGACGTACATGTACTGTAAGGATGTTCAGCTGTATTTATATACATATTATACTGTGCCACAATAAATAATTTATGAACTTTGATTTAATGATTTATGTTGCTTTATTTTAGCCAACACATTGGACCGTGCCATGAAAATTATAAACACAGAGAGAGATAGTTCACAAATTAGAGACAGAGTGTATGTATTCTTTTTCATATTTGAAATAAGGTAGCTCTCATCAAAAATGTATTAACTACATCAGTGGTGTATTTGTTATCGTGCTCGCCTGCAGTGCGGTAGATCGCGGGTTCGAGTCCCGATCAGGTCAAACCAAAAATTATAAAAATGGTATTTGTTGCTTCTCCGCTAAGCACGAAGCATTAAGGAGAAAGAGCAAAGACTGGTTGGCTCGGAATCGGGATAATGTGTCCGAGTGGGGCGACATGTCAAACCACGGACTGTTGTTCCAGTGAGCTTGCACTATAAATATCAAACTAAACATGTTGGTCTAAAACAAAGTGGACCTCATCATAATCATTGAAAATAACTTGTTCTCACCATGATATAGCTGAAAAATTAAACAACAATCAATCACTCATTCAACTCAAAGTTAAAACTAGATAACAATGTTGGTGGTTTAGTGTGTAGGTGTCATACTATTATACATATACAGAGCATTCAACTCTATACATATACATTTTTGTACAGGGCATTCAACTCTATACATATACAGGGCATTCAACTCTATACATATACAGGGCATTCCACTCTATACATATACAGGGCATTCAATACATATACAGGGCATTCAACTCTATACATATACAGGGCATTCAACTCTATACATAT
>MJUT01024197.1:74999-88064 GCA_002080005.1 Gigantidas platifrons
GGCATTCAACTCTATACATATACAGGGCATTCAACTCTATACATATACAGGGCATTCAACTCTATACATATACAGGGCATTCCACTCTATACATATACATGGCATTCAACTCTATACATATACAGGGCATTCCACTCTATACATATACAGGGCATTCCACTCTATACATATACAGGGCATTCAACTCTATACATATACAAGGCATTCAACTCTATACATATACAGGTCATTCAACTCTATACATATACAGGGCATTCAACTATATACATATACAGAACATTCAACTCTGTACATATACAGGGCATTCAACTCTATACATATACAGGGCATTCCACTCATTTTCATGTAGGAGGTAATAATCCTAAAGTCGAAGGGCAGGAATTTTTCTAGCCTTACCCAGGGTCCGGTAAAAGGACCCTTTCCCAATGAAAAATATTCTAAAATCATGCAAAATTCCCAAAATTTTCATTCTTACTCTTACACTTATTTTGATTCCCAATTTGAACAATTTAGAGTGCAAATGATAAACCGGTGTAAAAAACAAAGCCATATTTTACTTTCACTTTGACATTTTCATTTTTGAAAACAAAGTAGCCAGGAAAAAAATGCAATTAGATGGGCAATTTGTCCTGTGCCCGGCTGCTATGGAATGCCCTGCATATATATAACTGATATTGGCGTATTTAATATATTTGTTTATATTCTACTCTATAAGCTGTATTGAACTGCATGCAGTATTGCGGAGTAAGAACAAAGACTAGTTGTCTCGGAATCAGGATAAATTGTCAAGAGTGGAGTGAAATGTTTACTAGTGGAGTGTTGTTTCAGTGAGCTGGCATTATAAAAATCCAACTATCAGTGTTGTTCTTGTAGAAATCTGACATCATTATCTCTTTGAGTTGTAATTATACCCCCGCTCCCCGAAGGGGGAGGGGGGTAGACTGTTTTACCTCTGTCCGTCTGTCCGTCCGTCCTTCCGTCCGAAGGGGGAGGGGGGTATACTGTTTTACCTCTGTCCGTCCGTCCAAGATATTTTTCATCGCATTTTTCTCAGTAACTATTGACGGCAGAAATCTGATATTTGGTCACAAGCTTCATATAGGTATGCCATATCGTGGGAAGCATTTTTGGACCCATCAGATTCCTACTTCCTGTTTGCCGACTTTGTTGATTTTTATACACATTGAACATATATGCCCATTTTTCGTCACATTTTTCTCAGCAACTATTGATGGTAGAAATCTGATATTTGGTCACAAGCTTCATATAGGTATGCCATATCGTGGGAACCGTTTTTGGACCCATCAGATTCCTACTTCCTGTTTGCCGAAGAGCGGGGGTATCATGAGTGAGCATTAGCTCACAGTTCATCTTGTTTATTCTCAGATTGATTGATTGATTGATTGATTGGTGTTTAACATCCAGCGAGCAATTTTTCTGCTATATTCAGGACGAGAACATTTAAAAATTTAAACGCCACAGGACTCGAAACAAGGAAAGGTGGTGGGTAGGAACGGATAATTTAGCCTGTGCAACAGGTCTCCTATGGACCACTCATCATGAGCATTATGCTCATAATGAGCTGTTACACTGGGTTCTTTAACGTGTGAAGAGGGTGGCAATCTCTCAACACGGGACCTCGGTTTTATTTACGTTTTATTATTCTCAGTATATATGACTTCAAGCCTTGGTGGGGTAAAAGCAAAGACTATTAAATTTTATATTTTTCTGTTGGTTGTGGGAATGAAGCCATATTTTTTTTATGTTGAGTGGGATTTTTTTTCTATTGGTGGGGGGTGGGGTCTGAAATAAGTGGCGTTTCCCCCTCCCAGATATATTTAAATGGAACAGCCCTAAGCATGCAGTATTAAGGAGTAAGAAGAAAGACTGTCTAGGAATCAGGATGATGTGTCCGAGAGGAGCGATATATCTACCTGGGGACTGCTCTGTCAGTGAGCTGGCACTATAAAGCGGACATTGTCGTCATCTCAACAAAATGTAATTTTGTTTTTGCTATGATTTAGCCTAGAAATTGCCGTTAGACAACATTCACTCACTCACTATAAGATTTAATGCTTTTGAATGAATCAAGACGTCAGTTTTGACAGACTGGTTATAGATCGCTAGAGAGACTGAAACTAAATGTGTTATTTTTTATGATGATCAGAATATTTTTTTTTTATTTTTCAGCCATGAAACCTCACAGAATACTAACAAAATTGTATCAGAAACAACAAGGTTGATGAAAAAAGTGGCTGGTTTAAGGGGATTAGACAGGGTAAATTTGCTTGCTTTGATGACTTGGGCATCAATTTAAAAGTTTTCTTATTATTTAAGGGTTAGGGTTAAGGTGTTTAATGCCACTTTCAACAATATTTCAGTTATATCATGGTGGTCAGTTATATCATGGTGGTCAGTTATATCATGGTGGTCAGTTATATCATGGTGGTCAGTTATATCATGGTGGTCAGTTATATCATGGTGGTCAGTTTTATCATGGTGGTCAGTTTTATCATGGTGGTCAGTTATATCATGGTGGTCAGTTTTATCATGGTGGTCAGTTATATCATGGTGGTCAGTTTTATTGGTGGAGGAAACAGAGAACCTGGAGAAAACCACCGACTTGTCGCAAGTCACTGACAAACTTTATCACATAATGTACACATAAAGTACACATCACCATGAATTGGGTTCGAACTCACAACTTTGGTGGTGATAGGCACTGATTGCACTGGTAGTTGTAAATCCATCTACCATGTGATCACAACAATCAGGCTCCTCTTATGATTAAAAAATATGCATGGTATGTATATATTGAACATGTGAAATTTAACAATTGATTAATAAAATATTAACGGTATCTTTTATAAAATGCTCATTTTGAGGTGGTAAATATTGTATGATATTGACCAGTGGGGAAGCTGAGGTTAATATTATTATACCCCCGCTCCCCGAAGGGGGAGGGGGTATACTGTTTTACCTCTGTCCGTCTGTCAGTCCGTCCAAGATACTTTTCGTCGCATTTTTCTCAGTACCGTCTTTTTGTGTCTATTAAACGCACTGGTGCATAGAACGCACCCCCTTTCCTCCCCAAAAAATCTGGGAAAATTCTAGTTCCTATCTATAGAACGCAGGAAATTCAGTAAAAAATTCATGGCAGAAATCCTCGTTCAAACGGCAGAATACTGCTTACCACAGATCACGTATTTGTTAATCCATGTACTTTTGATAAATTTTAGACAGGGAAATGTTAAATTAGTTTTGTTAAAAGAGTTTAAACCAATTATTCTACATTTTACAAGCGAACATTAGCTGTTTTGTGAATGCAGGAAGTTTATCGGTAATGTTTAATTTGAAAACAAGTTCAAAACGGCAATGAAAATGATACGGATGGAGCAGTTGATTTTTTTGTCGTTCTTTACGTGAATTATGGTTGTTTTAAATAATAAATATGTAGATATGTTTAATCTTTAATCAGTATTAATTCATCAAATAATGAACTGTTCATGTGATCAAAGATAGGCAAGCTTGGGTCAAGCTTGAAATAGGAAGTAATTACGATCGATTCAAAGAAAGTGAAAACAATACAAAAGTAATAACATTAATTAAGACCTGATCAAAGAGATTATAATTTCTTTTGAAATGTACTCATATTGTGCCACTGCTACAATATATTATTTAATATTGACAGGTGTCCAAGTAAGTTCAATTATCTTTTCACACCTTGTTATACAATATACTGTCCTTGACCTTGTCAACTGCTGAAGTGCTGTAAAAATCGATAATTCAAACAAAGGTTCAATACCCAAACACAGGTAATTTCACCCCAGGAAAAAAATAGATTGAAAAAAAGTAAAATATCACACCTCTGATAGCAAACATTTGACAGTTCTTCCTGCATTCGTATGGACAATTAGCTCCGAACAACGACACCAATGTACATGTATGATTATTGACAAACATCGAGAATATTTACATACCTTTCAAAAAGGCAATGAAAAAGCAATAAATATAATTTTTATACAATTTTATTTTAAATAACACAAATATAATGAACACAATTAATGTTATTTGAACAATAATTCACCGATCATTGGGAATATTGCCGTCCGTGAACTCAAAGCTATGCTACCGGCAACTCTCTGCGTGACCTGAAAAAAAGTGTCTGATACTTGCTCCTATGCATAAAACGCACCCCACCTACAAATTATCCTTTTAAAGCTTAAGACCGTGTTCTATACATACCTAAAAACGGTAACTATTTATGGCAGAAATCTGATATTTTGTCACAAGCTTCATATAGGTATGCCATATTGTGGGTAGTGTTTTTGGACTTGTCAGATTCCTACTTCCTGTTTGCCGACTTAGTTGGTTTTTATACACATTGAACATATATGCCCATTTTTCGTCACAGTTTTCTCAGCATCTATTGATGGTAGAAATCTGATATTTGGTCACAAGCTTCACATAGGTACCCCATATCGTGGGAAACTTTTTTGGACCCATCAGATTCCTACTTCCTGTTTGCCGATTTTATTGATTTTTATACACATTGAACATATATGCACATTTTTCGTCGCATTTTTCTAAGCAACTATTGATGACAGGAATCTGATATTTGGTCACAAGCTTCATATAGGTATGCCATATTGTGGGAAGCGTTTTTGGACCCATCAGATTTCTACTTCCTGTTTGCCGACTTTGTTGATTTTTAAACACATTGAACATATATGCCCATTTTTCGTCGCAATTTTCTCAGCAATTATTGATGGCAGAAATCTGATATTTGGTCACAAGCTTCATATAGGTATCCCATATCGTGGGAAGCGTTTTTTGACCTGTCAGATTCCTACTTCCTGTTTGCCGAAGAGCGAGGGTATCATAAGTGAGCATTAGCTCACAGTTCATCTTGTTTTTTTCTGGTCAATATCAGCACAATATTTACCACCTCAAGAATCCATGATTGTTTTGTAAAGGAAAAAAGATTATTATATATTTTCAACATAAACATATAAACAACAAATCAAAATATAATTTCTAGTGGCTTTTCAAGTGTCAAAGGTGTCTTTTTTTCACTGATAACTTTTTGAATGCATCCTCTGATATGCTAGGATTTCCCTAGTATTACATGTCAACCAGTGAATACCACTATCAACCTGTCAATATTGAAATATATGGACTTTTGAGATTTGCTTATCTGTACAGTGTAATATCAGTAAGCTATAAATAAAATAAATTTTAATCTGGAATGATTCTCCGTACCATTTAAATTTATTTTGTATTTAAGCAGCCAAAAGCAACATTATTTTTTGGGGGCCATGGCCGTGATCATATGGTAATTGGATTTACAACTATGCCTATGCAATCAGTGCCTATCACCACTGATGTTGTGAGTTCAAATCTAAATCAGAGTGAGGTGTACAATGTTATGTGATAAAGATTGTCATTGACTTGCGACATTCAGGCGGTTTTTAGCCGAGTTGCAACGAAGTTGCAGTCGGCTTATGTTTTGGCGAAAGGCGGGCGTACGGGCGGGCAGGCGTATGGATATCTTCGTTAACGCGATGGCGCTCTTAGTTTTTGGCCGATCAACATAATTTTTGGTAGGAAGCATTATTACACTATTATTTAGAGCGAGTTCGAAATTCAGATTAATCTATTGTTTTTTTCTTGTAAAATCATGGTTTTTTATAGAAAAAGTACATATTTTGAGAATGATCTTCGTTAACACGATAGCACTCTTAGTTTTTGTCCGATCAACATAATTTTTGGTAGGAAGCATTATTACACTATTATTTAGAGCGAGTTCGAAATTCAGATTAATCTATTGTTTTTTTCTGGTAAAATCATGGTTTTTTATAGAAAAAGTACATATTTTGAGAATTATCTTCGTTAACGCGATAGCGCTCTTAGTTTTGGGCCGATCGACATAATTTTTGGTGGGAAGCATTATTACACTATTATGTAGAGTGAGTTCGAAATTCAGATTAATCTATTGTTTTTTTCTTGTAAAATTATGGTTTTTTATAGAAAAAGTACATATTTTGAGAATTACACATTTCTCTGAAACTACATAAGATAGAAACTTGGGTGGAGATGCCAATGTGAAGTTGTGCATTCAGCATTTTTTATCCCCGGGGCTCCACCCCACCCCGCTGGGGAATCTGTTTTAAAAATGTGACTGAGATCCCCACCCTAAACCATATATATTTATGATCAGGGTGACTAGGCAAATTAAATGCATTATAGCTCAGGCCCCAGGGTCATACCCCACCCCTACCTGAAGTGAACTTTTTAATGGTTGAGATCCCCACCCCTAAACCATATATATTTATGATCAGGGTGACTAGGCAAATTAAATGCATTATAACTCAGGCCCCAGGGTCATACCCCATCCTCTACCTGAAGTGAACATTTTAATGGTTGAGATCCCCACTCTTAAACCATATATATTTATGATCAGGGTGACTGGGCAAATTAAATGCCTTATAGCTCAGGTCCCAGGGGGGTCATACCCCACCCCCTACCTAAAGTGAACTTTTTAATGGTTGAGATCCCCACCCCTAAACCATATATATTTATGATCAGGGTGACTAGGCAAATTAAATGCCTTATAGCTCAGGCCCCGGGGGTCATACGCCACCCCTACATGAAGTGAATGTTTTAATAGTTGAGATCCCCACCCCTAAACCATATATATTTATTATCAGGGTGACTAGGCAAATTAATTGCCTTATAGCTGAGGCCCCGGGGGTGTCATACCCCACCTCCTACCTGAAGTGAACTTTTTAATGGTTGAGATCCCCACCCTTAAACCATATATATTTATGATCAGGGTAACTAGGCAAATTAAATGCCTTATAGCTCAGGCCCCAGGGGATCATACCCTAACCCCTACCTGAAGTGAACTTTTTAATGGTTGAAATCCCCACCCCTAAACCATATATATTTATGATCACAAGACCAAATGATTTTGACTTGCAACTTGGCTGATGCATCTCTGATGCTTTCTCGATTTTCTCTGGGTACTCTGGTTTCCTGCACAAATAAAACTGACTGCCACAATATAACTGAAATATTGTTGAAAGTGGCATTAATCACCATCAAACAAACAAAGCAACATTATTTTACCTTTACTGTGTGATATATAACATCTAGCAAAGCATTTTCATTGATTACTTATTTTTACAGCCACAGAAGCTACAGATAGACAGATTAAAAAGTGATTTTCAAGATTCTGTGCAGAGATTTTCAACTTTACAAAAGGTAAAAATTGTGTATTTATACCAATTTATAAGAGGAGTTTTCTGGAGATAAAACAATGATGATATTCCTCATTATGATACATCAATGTTAATCAGACACCGTGTTTGATCTTTGCAATGAAAGTATGACGGCTAAAAGTTTTCCTGTGGAATAGATATTTGTTGATAATTTACCTGTGGAATCTATGTTTGTTGATAATTTACCTGCAGCATGAATGTTTGTGGATAATTTATCTGTGGAATTGATATTTGTTGATAAGTTACCTGTATGTCGATAATTTACCTGTGTAATCCATATTTTAAACCTTAGGGTATAGAAATTTGACTTGGTTTCTCTAATTTGCTGGTTATAATCCTTTCCACTTGTTGTGCCAGGGTGGAAAACATTGAGCACCTACGGGGTTTGCACTATGTCTTCCACTTTGGCAATTATCTTCGCATAGCCAGTTTTATTGGTGGAGGAAACCGGAGTACCTATAAAAAACCATCGACCTGTCTCAAGTCATTGACAAACTTTATCACATAATGTTGTATCGAGTACACCTCGCCAAGAGTGGGATTCGAACTCACAGCTTTATTGGTGATAGGCACTGATTGCACAGGTAGTTGTAAATCCAAATACCATATGATCATGATGATGACGGCCCCTCAAGCATTTTGGTGATTATCTACTATTAGCAATAGTATTCGTTTGCATTTCCATACTGTGCCTCATTGTTAATTGCACAGCTATTATTTTATAGAAACTTACAGGTAAATAATTGCTTTGGAATTTTTGAAATATTTATTAATATCACATTTCTATTGAAATATGTGTCAATATCAAAAATTCTAACCAAAGACTATGAAATTAATATTTTCTGTTTCTCAACAAAGCACACAGCATTAACGAGTAAGAGCAAAGACTGGTTGGCTCAGAATTGGGATAATGTGTTAGAGTGTAGAGACATGTCTACCCAACGACTGCTGCTTCAGGGAGCTAGCACTACAAAAATCTAACTAAGAGTGTTGATCTAGTACAAAGCAGATATTGTCATTATCTCATCAAAATGTAACTTGTTCTCACTATGATATGGCTGAAAAATGTTTTCTATGTTTACAGAGAGCAGCAGAGAAAGTAAAGCAATCAACAAAACTAAATGAAGCCAAGCTCAAATCATCAGGAGGATGGTTGGTGAGTCATACTATATTTGTTAGACTACAGTAGTCCTCTTATAAGGCCACTCCCACCAAAGTCCAGCCCTCTTATAAGGCCACTCCCACCAAAGTCCAGCCCTCTTATAAGGCCTCTCCCACTAAAGTCCATCCCTCTTATAAAGCCACTCCTACTAAAGTCCAGCCCTCTTATATGGCCACTCCCACCAAAGTGCTCACCTCATATAAGGCCACTCCCACCAAAGTTCACCCCTCTTTTAAGGCCACTCCTACCAAAGGCCACCCCTCGTATTAGGCCAGATTTAAGATGCACTGAGATAGTAAAATACTACTAAATTATCCCCCTCAAGAGCCACTCCACCAAAGTCCATCCTTCTTATATGGCCACTCCCACAAAAGTCCAATCCTCTTATATGGCCACTCCAACCAAAGTCCACCCCTCTTATAAGGCCACTCCTACTAAAGTCCAGCCCTCTTTTAAGGCCACCCCTCGTATTAGGCCAGATTTAAGATGCAGTGAGATAGTAAAATACTACTAAATTATCCCCCTCAAGGGCCACCCCACCAGAGGCTACACCTCTTATTAGGCCAGATTTCAGTTGCAGTGATGAGGGGGGAGTACTGGATATGGTTGATATATTGATTTGCTTTCTGTTTCAAACTATTAAATATATTTCTATTCTAGACAGTGTTATATTTTGTTCATGGAACATCAACAATACTAGAATCAGAATAATATTTTATCCTGATACACAACAAATGTCAGAGGGTTAAGTATGCAGATGTTTTCTTTAATTTCATTTAATACTGTTATTTTGCAAGTCTAGTTGGAAATAATTGAGAAATTAAATTTATTTTTAATGCATATGATTATCCAACAATCAAAAAGTCTGGAATAAGATATTGAACATCAAACCCTTTATGGGTCAAATTTCAGGAACATGGGTTCTCCTTTTATGTGAATATTGAATATTGAAGAAAATGTATGATTATTGGTGAAAAAATACAGACTTACATAGACTGACAGGGCAACTAAAACTTTGCATTTTGGTGGGAATAGGATGATTTCATTGAAACCAGGTAAAAAATGTCAACCACTTCGCCTGGTATGGTGAGCGCTGTTAAGCAGACAATTTTTATGTATTAAAATCTGGAATTAAATATGAGTAGTCCCCAACATTAAAAGAGTTTATGTAACAGTACATTAATGTATCAAATAAAACTGTAAATGTATATTGTATATGTTGGAAGAATTATTATTTTGGACATTACATGTATGTTTATAATACGGCCATGGTTACATTGATGTTGTCATAGTTATGTAGATGTTGTCATAGTAACATTGATTTTGCCATAGTTACACTGGGTGTATAAATGAGTGGAGACTTAGTTGGCTTTATAGACACTTGATACAGAACTGTATATTGAGACCTTAGTGTAGTATTTATTTTTTCTTATCACCCCTGTATAGGATGACGATGATGACAATTCACCATTTCTTGAACAAGAGAGACGTCGAGAAGAGAGGCAAGCTCAAGAACAAATTGTAGAAGATGATCTCATGTTGATACGGGACCGTGAGGAACGAATTAGACAATTAGAGGTAATATTTCATAACTGTGCAATCTGTTTGGCATTTTGTTTGATCAGTAATTTAGACATTTTTTTCATTAATCTTACCGGTGATATTATCAGTTTTAACAGACTGACTGATACTGAAAATTATCAGTGTGACTGACATGAAACACATTATGACATTACCGATAAAAAACAATAATGTCAGTTTTGAATGTCTCTACATACATTTTCACTGTTATCAGACTCGCTGCGATACCAGCGATAATGTTTGTCTCAACCTTCAAAACTGTCTTTACTCTATATTTATCTCAAGTATAGATTAGAACAGTTTAATTTTTTTTCAATGAGTGTAGAAAAATATGAGCAGACTTGTATTGCACTAATTGCAGTGAGATATATATTGAATAAGATTTTAGTTCTTAGTGGAAAGGTTTAATTGTTTCAATGACGTGACTAAGACATATGTGATTTTCTATTTCAGGGAGATATATTGGATGTTAATGAGATATTTAGAGACCTTGGAACATTAATTACAGAGCAAGGAGAACAAATTGGTAATAATAATAAAATGTGTACTTTAAATAATACACCAAAATGTGTACTTTAAATAATACCCCAAAATGTGTACTTTAAATAATACCCCAAAATGTACTTTAAATAATACCCCAAAATGTGTACTTTAAATAATACCCCAAAATGTGTATTTTAAATAATACCCCAAAATGTACTTTAAATAATACCCTAAAATGTACTTTAAATAATACCCCAAAATGTGTACTTTAAATAATACCCCAAAATGTTTACTTTAAATAATACCTCAAAAGATGTACTTTAAATAATACCCCAATATGTACTTTAAATAATACCCCAAAATGTGTACTTTAAATAATACCCCGAAATGTGTACTTTAACTAATACCCCAAAATGTGTACTTTAAATAATACCCCAAAATGTGTACTTTAACTAATACCCCAAAATGTTTACTTTAAATAATACCCCGAAATGTGTACTTTAACTAATACCCCAAAATGTGTACTTTAAATAATACCCCAAAATGTTTACTTTAAATAATACCTCAAAAGATGTACTTTAAATAATACCTCAAAACATGTACTTTAAGTAATAAGAACGTAGATATCTAATTTAGTGTGCACTACTCTTTTCTGGAATAACCTTCATCAGGTACAATATCAGTCTGATTAAATAGAAATGTAGATATCAAATTTAGCATCCACAACTCGTTTCCGTAATAACGGTCATCAGGTATGTTCAGATTCAAAGGGTTGGAAAGCCAAATGATTTATTAAGGCTTTTGGTGTGATAAAACCAAAGGGTTTAAAGAGGAGAGCAAAAGTTGACTAAGGTCATGATCACCAATGCTTGAGGATGAAGAACTTTAGTTTTAATAACAATCACTTTGGAACTGAAAATATCAATAATAAATATATCTAATAAACCAAAGCACTGACTACTGAGTGGGTCAGATCCTGGAGACTAGTATTCAACCATCAGAGGTATGGACCAATGATAGTATTAAAAATGTAAAACATGCTATTGATATTTAAATTGTTGAAATGCTTTGATATTTGATTATTGAAATGCTTTGATATTTGATTGTTGAAATGCTTTGATATTTTGGCACCTGTTTCAATAAACAAAATGAAGGGAGGGGGGTGGGGGTGTACATATGGAAATTTTATGGATGATAGATTTCAGTTATGTTGTTGTGGTCAGTTCTATTGGTGGAGAAAACCTTGCGGCAAGTCACTGACAAATTTTACCACATAAAGTTGTATCGAGTACACCTCGCCATGAGTGGGATTAAAACTCACAATTTTAGTGGTGATAGGTACTGATTGCACAAGTAGTTGTAAATCCAACTACCATACGATCATGACCACGACGGCCCCTGATATATTATGTTGGAAATAAATAATTTATTGAATTATGTGGTATTTATTTTAAGTCAAGAATGTTCAGCTGTATTAAGTTGTTCTTGTGTTTCAGATTCAATAGAAGCAAATGTAGAAAGAACTCACACAAATGTAGAACAAGGAGCTCACCAGCTACTGAAAGCTTCAGATTATCAGGTAAAGGGAAATAACTCTAGTAAAGGGGAGATAATAAAAACACAAATGTAGAACAAGGAACTCAACAGCTAGGGAAAGTTTCAGGTTATCATATAGATGAAGAAAAAACTTTTATAAAGGAGAGATAATTAATACTCACATTCAGAAAAAATGAATCAGCTTCAGATTATCAGGTAAAGAGCAAATTTTAATATTCTTATAAAAATAATCATCTTCAATGTAGAACAAGAAATACAACAATATGGAAATGGGTCAGTATAATAGGTAAAGGGGGAAAACTCTGTAATACAAAACAACTAATGATGACAAATTGACCCATATGTTTGTGTTTTGCTCATTACAGAAGATGTTAAGGACAATCATAATAAAATTTATTTATAAATAGAAGACACTATGGGGAGGCAACTGCTTATCACATAAAATAACAGTAGTATCTAGCAATTATATATCTTTATAATCTTAGATAATCCCTCCTAACGTCAGATAAGATGCATACTTTGTATTCACATTTCAGTTTAAAGGATAATTTAATATAAATACAAATGTAGATATCTACTTTAGTATGGGTGACACGTTTCTGGAATAATCTTCATCGGAGTTGTTCAAAGTCAAAAGATTGGAAAGCCAAATCATTCAAAAATCTTTGACAACCAAATTTACAGGACACTTGAACTCCACCACTGTGGTGATATGGTATTAGTCTTCACCACTGTGGTGATATGGTATTTGTCTTCACCACTGTGGTTATATGGTATTTGTCTTCACCACTGTGGTGATATGGTATTTGTCTTCACCACTGTGGTGATATGGTATTTGACTTCACCACTGTGGTGATATGGTATTTGTCTTCACCACTGTGGTGATATGGTATTTGTCTTCACCACTGTGGTGATATGGTATTTGACTTTACCACTGTGGTGATATGGTATTAGTCTTCACCACTGTGGTGATATGGTATTTGTCTTCACCACTGTGGT